>QANZ01044323.1:7611-32487 GCA_003254925.1 Chamaecrista fasciculata
ATTATTTTAATTTATATTTTTTAAGAAAAATATAAATTATGTATCAAATTCTGATTTGGCCAGAATATAGGAGATCAATGGGAGTAAAAGAAACTTGTACAATGCAAAAGTACTTTACAGAGATAACCTACTTTTTTGTCCCTGAATTATTACTGGGTTAATGATTTAGTCCATACATTATAGGAAAATACGAATTAATCCTTGAATTTTACACCATTTTTAACCTTTTGGTCCCAAAATTGTAAGAAAATACAAATCAGTCCCTAATTTTTACACTACCGTTAACCTTTTGGTCCCTGAATTGTAGGAAAATACAAATCGGTCCTTAATTTCACACTACCATTAACCTTTTGGTCCTTGAATTGTAGAAAATACGGATCAGCTCAAGGAACAAAAGGTTTATGGTGGTGTAAAATTCAAGGACTGATTCGTATTTTTCTACAATTCAGGGACTAAAAAGTTAACGATGATATAAGAGACTGATTCGTATTTTTCTATAATTCAGATACCAAAAGATTGACGTTTAAAGGCTGATTCGTATTTTCTTACAATTTAGAAACTAAATCATTGACTCTATAACAATTCACGGACCAAAAAGTAGGTTTTCTCTAATTTACACAAGGGGTTACACAAGAGTAAATTGAAATACAATTTACTAAATTATGTGACGTATAAGTTATGGATGGTGAAGATTCAATAATGTATCCATTCACCTTGTTCTCCGTTTTTCTTTTTCTTATTTTCACTCACATTTAAATATTTGAGAAAATCTACTTTTTGGTCCCTCAATTGTTACTGAGTCGACGATTTGGTCCCTGAATTGTGGAAAACTACAACTCAGTCCCTCAATTGTACTCTTCCATCTACGTTTTGGTCCCTCACGTGTGGTCCGTCAGTCATGGAGCCGTTAAGTGATGATGTGTCACAGTTAAGTGCTTAGGTGGCTGTTAAACGCTGAGTTGGCATCCAAATAATATATCCTACTCATTTTTCATTTTACACCTCATAAAAAAGACTTGTATGCAATATATTATAACATTTCAATAAGAATCACAAAAAAAACCAAGGGCCATTCTGAAATTTTCACACTCCCTCTTCTTCATCTTCTTCAACGCGTAGAAATTTGGAAAGAAAACTTGAGTTCCTTAACGTCACCAGCTATTGCTGCACTAACCCAAGACTTGAGATTAGATCGCGGCGGTGATCCTCGAGCACACATCGTCGACCATAATATCCTGATCCATTTTCGAACTGCACTGACTTCTTTATTTGCAATTTATACAACTTATAGTTTAAAAACTATAATAAAATGTGATTGATCAAGTTAGCTTTCATTAACCAATAAATATAAATTAACGCAAACAAAATTGAAAAATATGAGATCAGTTCAAATTTAAGGACAAAATCATCACTAAAATCTTAATCATTGATAATTGACATATTTCAAGGACCAATAATGTATTCTGATTATTTAGAGACTGATTTGTTGATTTAGTGTAAATTCAGGGACTAAATATTAAGTTTTCTCTAAAATTCAGCACTTTTTCAATTTTATATATAATACTTTATATAAAAGCTAATTTGGATAGTAATAACATTTCCATGTATAATTAAGTGATCTCACATTGGACTATATAAATTCTTGGAAAGATATTTATATAGTTAATTCCCAAAATAAAAAGATTAAAAAAACAACAAATAAAATAAGTTATAGAAAGTATTTTATCTTTTTTAAAAATATTTATTAGAAGAAAGAAAATATTTTTCTACAGAAAGCATTTCAATATCTCTTAATTTATTTTTTAACCATAACTTTTATCATTATGTCATGGAGATTTAATTATTATTTTTTCATGTATTTTATGATCTTTTTCATTTGTTCTTCCCCTTCTTTTATCGATTTTACATAAATTTTGGGCCAAAAATTGCATGAATTATATATACTAGGGGCTTGGCGTGCCTAACGGGCACGCCAATATGCATGTAACGTTTGAATTAATTTAAAGTTGAAGATTATATTAAATTTTTATATTGATAAAAGAGTAAGTTTGAGACTAATTTGAGAAATTATACAAATATATAAGAGTCATCTAAAATAAATAAAATATTTAGGACCAATTTGAAATTACCTCATATGGGAGAGTGAGTGGAGAGAGAGAGTGGTGATATTTTTTAATTTTTAATTGTTTTTTGTATTTTTTTAATTCATTTATTTTTTTAAAGAAGTGGGGGGAGTGAGTGGGGAGAGAGAGTGGTGATTTTTTTTCTTTTTTAATTTTTTAATTCACTATTTTTGACCAACGTCATGATGTCGACATCCAAGACAACACCCTGTCATCAACCGACAGCAAAAAGGGTGTGATCTGATGTCGACACAAAAACTATGTTATCTCAGATGACAGGGTTTGCAAGGACATTTTTCGATCAAAGTTCCAATTTTACCCTCTTTGGTTTATTTGTTTTTTTTAATAAAATATACTATATATTTGGTTCCTAAATTTATAACTAGTCAACTAATTTGTTAATGAATAATCAAAATATATGACTCATTTATCGAATTATTTCAATTGTTAATAATTTAGTCATTAGGTCAAATTTAGGGACCAAAAAGAAATTTAATATAAATTTAGGGATAAAGTTTTAATAAGTATAAATTTAGGGATCAAAAAATATAAAATCAGTTCAAATTTAATGACTAAATCATATATTTATTTTGAAAATTTTAATATATGTTTTTAAGATGTTAATAAGGGTAAACATGAAAATTTAAAGAAGATTAATGTTATTCACAAGAGAGTACCAAACATATGCATCTTATATTTCTGACATATACTATTGTCATACCAAACATTGATATTATAAACATTCTGAGATGACAGTGTACCAAACGCACCCTTAGTGTCTCTTCATTTCTCTCCATTTAAACAAATCTTGACCGTTGGTTTGATCCAACAATCCCATATTTCACCACGTCATCACCTCATCCATTTCCTATGTTTGGCCCATTCTTATTCGTCTCTGTTTCCACTCGTCTCTGTTTCCACGTAACTTGTTATTTTATTGCCATAATGACTTAATGAGTTTACTAATTATTTCTTCAAACTTAAATGTGTCAGAAAATTGCATGTTCTCATTACACAAGAATGCAAAAAGTATAGAATGGACTTGTTTCTTAGAGTCATAATAGTGCGGTTGAAGGCAAAGGTTGTTATTACTTGCTAAAATGAAAGATTAGAAAATAGACAAAGAGACTTGAGCTAAGATACATTACATGTAAGTTTTTTATGGGAATATTTTTATTCTTGCTATAGCTGTCACGGGTGAGCAAGGGTGTTCAGTGAGTTGGACCACTACAAAAAAGAGGTGTTTTAGCGGTGGTTTAAGTGATGTGTTAGCGGCGGTTTAATCGCCATAAAAAAAATTCCAGCGGTTAGCAAACCATCGCAAAAAGAGGGCGTTGGTAATAATATAGCGGCAGTTTTTCGATGCCCGCCACACAACCGCCAAAAAATGAAAATTAGCGGCGATTCCTAGTCGCCGCAAATTTGGCCAGAATAGGGTTTGTTTGTGGATATTTTGCGGCGGTTGGTTTAAAACCGCCGCAATATTGTCGAAAAACAAAATGAATCTGATAATAGTTGCGGCGGTTTCAACCCGCCAGTAAATTTTTCGACATTTTCCAACTGCCGCAATATTGTCGGAAAAACAAAATGGATCTTCTAATGTTTGGTCAATATTGTGGCGGTTTCCAACCGCCACTAATGTATTTATTTATTTTTCTTTATAATTTCTTGTTTTGACCTTCAATTTTTTTTGTTTTAGATGATATTTTTTGTATACCGCTAAATTTCATAATCAATAAATCAAAATAATGCTCAATGATAAACATTAGATTTCATAATTGAAACTAAATTCCAAAACATTAAATTTCACATACTTAATCATGTTTCAATAAATATGTATATACAATCAAGACACATGCACTTATACAAGGACAAAAGATGGAAGAGGACAACAAAAAGATTTCATACACTATATATATTGCATAATGCTCACAATTTGCATCATGTACCTAGCGGGCAAATTAAAGTATCCACATCTATAACTTGAGGCTTCAACATGTTGGAGATTGATGACCTCCTGATGATGAAGGTTGTGCATTATCGACATCATGTACCTACAAAAGTTAAATTATTTTTTAAAAAAATTAAATTAAATGCAAGAACAAATACTTTGGGAGAAACAGAACAATTGTTGTGAAGGAAAGAGAATAGCAAATTAATTTAGCAAAGCAATGTACAAGAAATGAGCATAAAACCATCAAACACAAGCATATAAAAACAAAATTGATACAAATAACTATGGTAATGATGATAATTCATTGTACGGCAATCATTTATAAAAGATCAAAACACATGTGATTCAAGGTTTGAGGTAAGTAGAAGAAAATGTTCTTTCTCTATGTAGTTCACACCAAAAGGGACTTCTTCACAGAAATGGTACATTAATTCCTATGCTACTTTTAGTTCTTTTTTATTCAAAAGTTGGACCAGAATTTCGGGTTCAAACTTTGAACCAGAAAATCTGGTTCAAACTCAAACCAGTTCTGGTTAAAAGTTTGAACCAGAATTTCTAAACATAGCGAAATTCCAACCCCTCCATGGTAGAAGGAGAGATCACAACTTGTAGCATAGACAAAGTGACAAACTACATATAACGATGTCCAACAGGAGAATCAGTACAAGATTAATAAATCATTGGGTTTATCACTGACAACTTAAGTGAACATGAGAGAGAATTAAAAATTAATCCATTAAATCCAATAAAACTGAAGCTACCACTCAATTAAAAGAAAGTTGAAGTAAAAAGACGGCAGTTTGGAGGATACATTCCAAACTGCATTTAGGCATATATAATGGTAATTACTACTTACATATAAAAATAAGAAAAATAAATCTAGAGTACTAAACACTCAAAAAGTGTGGAAATGCAATGTTTGGAAACCAAAAAAATACCATTATGGTATCAAGCTTATGTATTTTTTGCAATTCATCAAACAAATATCATGGATGTATGTGCACAAGATACCAAACAATAGGATGGAGAAACTTTGCACAAATATTGTGTTTAAATTGCAGAGTGCAGTATTTGCTTATGATGACACTGTATAAAAGATCAGAAAGTAAATTAATCTGTTTAAGGACTCCCTAAATGACCTATACCCTTAAGATACCAATTTAACCCCAGTTCCATCTATATATATTGGAGGCTTCCCATAAAGAAATCTCTAGTTAATTATTCACAACATTTTATTTTGACTCTTTAATCAGATTTTTTAACTAATTTCTTCTTCTAGTTGCACCTTCAAACAAACAAGAACAATCAAACTAACAATTTGACATAAAAATAAATTATGTCTTTTTATGGTCATAACCTAGAATAAATTATTGTCATATTATGAATATGCTAGAAGACAGGAACTATTGACAACTCAAAATGACAGGAGAAAAGAAATTAGACATTAATTGAAATCAAATAGAGAATAAGAGCACAAAGAAAATTATGTGATGTGTTAGCAAATGCTGTTCTAATTGTAGGCATAAGGTAACGGTGAATCCTTGAGAAAAAAACTCAAAGAGGTTGCGTCACATATTTCTTTCTTTCTTTTTCTTTTGGTTACACGTGCCATGGAATGTCTATGAAGCACAAAAACTCAAATAAAAAAGAATCCTTGTTTAACATAGGTCTAAATCAGAAATCAATGATTAATTCTTCAATTTTCCAAGTTCAAAAATACTAGAAGGATACACTAACTATGAATGGTGAAATTGAATCCACAACAAGAAGGAAAGAAATCTTGTTCAAACTCTAACCAATTCTGGTTCAAAGTTTGAACCAGATTTCTGGTTCAAACTCTAACCAGTTCTGGTTCAAACTGGAACCGGAACATTTCTGGTTCAAAGTTTGAACCAGAAATCTGGTTCAAAGTTTCTGGTTCAAACTTGAACCAGATTTCTGGTTCAAAATTTGTTCTTTTTTGGTACATGAATCCCACATTTTCATGTTCCTACTAATGAGGATTAGATAAACTGCTATTACTTTTTGCCATATTTAAAATTCAATGATCTATATATATATATGAAATAAAAAAATATATAAAAGTTTATATATGTACTGGATATCAAATTATCAAAGAGGGCTGATTATTTACCTAACAGTTAAAGTACATATATAAATAAGAAATGGAAGTATAATTCAAAGCATGCAGTCCAAGCTTCATATAGAGGGCTGATTATTTACCTAAAACTTTTTGGTAGAAGAATTAAGTAGAATAAAATTAATTCCTGCATGCAGGGCACCTGGCAGACAAGCAAAGGAGACAGGAAAGAATTAAGTTAGAATTTATAGTATTCATATATCAAAATTCCTTACCAAAGAAAGAATTTGCAGAATTAAGTTAAATTGGATGGCATAACCCATACTTCATCTTTTCTTTTTAGATTCTTCTTCCTACACTACCATGTTAACTAAGATTTAAATGTTAGAAGCCTGAGTTCAATAATATGCTTACTCAAGTATACAATATCCAAATTTTTGCAGAGTAGAAGACCTACTAATTGCTTGTCAGTACATTATAGATGATACATATTCAAAATAAGTTCACCCACAAAAGACGTATTTCGAAATCTTAGCACCATGTAAGAAAAACACGAATTAATATAGTAAATAGGAGTATAAAATATATTTGATGAAGTATTAGACAAGAAAAAACAGAACAATAACAATACAACGGAGCTTTTGAAGTAACAATTGTTTTATTGCAGGTGGCAACAGTAAAATATACTACAAATTCAAGCCTAATTTTGAAGAAGTGTAAAGGAGAACAACACGATGAACAAGAAAAAAGATGGTCAGCATCTAGTCAAGGCTAGGCATTCCACTACTTTTTTTATATTGAGATTTAGATTAGATCAAACTTTTGAATTTTGAGGGAAAGTTTTCAAGGTCTCTTCATCTCTTGGTCGAGTCACACATTAGCTTCATAGTACCAAAAAAATTGATCAGATCAAATGAATACCTTAATTTCATTCTCAGTGCAGATAACTACAATCTACCAAGAAATAAAGGGGAAAAAAAAAGCAAGCAGAAAATGGTTGATATTCTCTTCATAATCTACAAAATGGCATAATCATTCCCAATCTATTCAAAATGTTGCCAAGGAACTACTAAAATCTTAGCTAACTAAGTTCAGAAGCATCACGATTCACGAATTTTCCACACTCATCAAGCTCAAACTGAAATCAATTTCAAAACTTAGATCATACATGCCCATCCTAAACACTAAAAGCGTAACAATTTAGAAGTGTATCAAAAACCTTCACAAACATTAGAACTTAGAAATACCTCTAGCCACCAGCCACGAAGACCCACGAAGACCACGAAGAATCACCAGCCTCGACGACCCACGCGCGAACGAAGAACCACCAGCTACGACGAAGACCCACGCGAACGAAGAGCCACCATGCGAACCACCATCGATGAGAACGAGAAGCTCAAGGACAGAGAAGGAGACGAATGAGAATGGCAAACCCTAAACCCTAAAGCCGAGCGCTTGATGAGAAAAATGAAATGAAATCACAGAAAACAACAAAGTAAAAGTATAAATTTTGAATCTGGCAAAAAAAAAAGTATAAATTTTGAAAGTAAAAGTATAAATGAAGTGAAAACACAAAAGAATTTAAATTTTACCGTAAAAATTTTGAAATTACAAAGTTGTCTAAGGAAACAAAGTAAAAGTATATTATAAATAATTTTGATTGAGAATCAATTAAAAATTTTAAGGGACAATTTAGTCATAAAAGCATAAATTTCTATAAAAATAAAATTTATCCATCTTATAATAACCAACAAAGCAGAATAAAAAAAAAAAAATTTTTTGTCCAAAATCAATTTTTGCTAAATGAAAAAGAGTTTTCCTATTATTTGTGAAACTCATTTTATTATATGACAAATTATAGAGACAAATTTAACAAGTCATCCTTTAAATAGATTAAACTATAATGCAAAGTTTGTTTTAGGACATGGGATATAATGAGTCATGAGTCAATAAAATTATAACACATGGAATAGTTAATTGTATGTAACTAGTGATGTGACTCCATACACAGTTTTGATTGGTTAAAAAAATATTTTTTTTCTATTATTTTTTAGCACTAAATTACCTAACCCCATGTGTCATAATCTTATTGGCTCAGGCCTCATTATATCTCATGCCCCTAAAACAAACTTTGCATCATATACTCACCCCTTTTAAGCATGGCATATTTTGATTGACTTGTTGATAGTTGCATATATGAGATGCAATAAAGTAAGATATTGCATCTTAGATTAACACTAAAAAATTTTGTAAAAAAAAAAAAGATTAATACTTAAAAAAGTCAGATTTTCAGTCCGTCCAAATTCACTAATAATTTTGTCTAATTCTATTTTTGTTCTTCTATTTCTTTGTGAAAATTTTGTTTCAATATTAAATCAATTAAGATCTGAGCGTCCATGCTAAAAAGCTTGTTATCTGCTGTCAAATATATAGATAAATCTATAAAATTTACGTTCGTAAAAAAAAAACTACTATTCTAATATGCAGGAGATATAATGAAAACGTTTTGTTTGCAACACCACGATCAATAATTATTTTCACCTTGATGATATCTTCCACATCGAATAATCTATGCTTTTATTATGTTTTCTTAGTTGAGCAATATTTACATATTATTCTTATTATTCATTATTAGATTTGAATTCTCTCAACAATTGTAAGTATCATTTGATTTTTTTCATAATATAATTTGAATTAAAAAAAAAGGAAAAAGTACTAATTTTGTCTCCAATCTTTATACTAGTTGTTAATTTTGTTCTTGATCTTATTTTGTTGTCAATTTCGTTCATAATGTTTTACATTTTGGTCATTTTATCATTTGACTAAATTTTTCCATAAATTAACGACAAACTGTATCCAATTTTTAAATATGAGTTAGAATTTTAGTTTCTTTTTCTATCAATGGCAAAAGTAATACTCTCAAAGTATGCAGTCATCTTGAGTTATACCCCAAAATTTTTTTGGGTCAATTGTACCTCCAACGTATGGGGTTTGTTTCAGCTATATCCTCAAAATTTTTATAGTCAATTATACCCTCAATGTTTCACATTTGAGTAAATTGTATTTCCAAATACTCCCCAATTTTGGGGTACAATTAACACAAAAAAAATTGACTAAAATATAAACATAAAATTAACTAAAATTGAAAGTTGAAAGTTGATGTAATGATGGGAAACAACAACCCTAGTTGCCATCTTTATATCTGGTTTACTTGTTTTAATATGTTATTTTTTTTTTCGTGAATTAAACTGTGGAGGGGGAACTTCACAGTCCCGGCACCGGGAGCAACTAGGGTATGGTGCCTCCCCAAGGGATGTTCTCCGCAAGGATTCGAGCCCGAGACCTATGGTCCTTTGGCACCTCGAGAGCCTTAACGGTCCTAGCATGCTTCCACTAGGCCAAACCCACCAGGGTTTAGTATGTTATTTCAACTACATTAAATGATCTTTCAAATTGGTCAACACTATCCGGTGTAAAGATGGGGAAAAAATTAGTGGCTTTTACCAAAAACAATAGAGCCACATAACTTTGGGTTTGGGCTTAGGCTGGCCCATAAACATATGGATCTTTGAACCCATTCCCCTCTCTCTCCACTCGCGATTTCTTGTGTTGTTCGTTCCGCTTCTGCAAAACAAAAACTCACATAACACTGTCAAATCTTGAGAAAGATGGAAGTAAAGAATCTACTTAAGGACAAGAAATTCTGGTTCGCCTCCTTCCTTATTGCTTGGGCTGCCGCTCTCCAGGTATGAATCTGTATTTTGTTTTTCCCAGTTCCTCGCGGCAAAATTGCTTTCGCTTTCTTTTTAATCTCTTGATTTGCGATTTGTAGGGCCACATGATGTGGTTACAGAGGCAGGATTCCTTCAAACACAAGTTTGGGAACCTTGATCAACAAGATGATGCTAAAAAATGATGGGTATATATATAAGAGTTGGACTGGGCAAAGCAAAAAAAAAAAAACCCAAGGGTTTTCTGGACAAATTTCGTATTTGGAAGTGAGTCAATTTTGGTTACTAGTGAGAAAGTCGATATTTCTATTGTGCAACTGAAAATTTTGGATAATTTGGCCGTGTAAATGACGAATGCTTACTCTTACTTGCTGCCTTTCATATCCTATTTTGTATGTAACTGAAGTGTTATAATTCTTTGCTTATGATTTATGAATTATGATTTTTAGCTAATAATCATCTGGAGATAGGAAGTGTAGAATACAAATAATGATTTTTGGCCCTATTCCCTTAGTTTGAAGGAATTAGCAGGCCTGGCCTATTGAAATGTACTTCTTATGAAGAATCCATAATTATTATAAATTTATTATGCATCTTTTCTTATCATTTTTCTTTATCCTGCTTAGTAGTTGACTAATTGAAGATGCAAAGAAGGATTGTGACAAACTAATGGGGAGTCATAGTTTGCTGAGACTTCGGTAGTGCGAGAGTTGTAAAACTAGATTATTTGATATGGAAAAAGTTTGTTCTTCGCTTAAATCTAGCTGTCCTCTTCATCTGCAGCTAAACAATGGTTCGCCATTTTCATTTCATTATTTTATCTTCCTGCACAGTTTTGAAACATGTATTTAGCTGATATTTCTACTTATAGGATGGTTAAGTTTGCTTCAGCTTTTAGATCATAAAGTTATGTTACCAATATCTCAATAAAATAATCTTAAGGTTGCTGTATATTTATTATTCATTTGCTCATCATGAAGTTAAAAAACATAGCAGTGACAAAGAAAAGTGTCGTATAGATTATTCAGGATTGGAAAAAAAGCTTTTCTTCTTGAGACATTACAATCTTTTCACAATCTGAAGCTTATTAGTGCTCCGGGAATGGGTGATCCAAACTTGGAAGTAGTGGGCAATCAATATGATTAGCAATTGAGAAGTTCTTAGTAGGAAAAAGTTAAAGCATCCTAGGTAGGCAATAAGTAAGACAAGTGAACTTAAATATTTTGAAAAGTAAACTTCTTCAAAAGCTCAAACTGAAACTGAAAGTTCTTAAGCTTAGAGGGCAATGGGATTTTTAGAATTTTTTAAAAGAAAAGCATAAGCTCAACTTTGGGTTTGTAAGCTTCTAGTTTCTCTTGTTTTTGTCTTTTCTGGGGTGGATCTAGCTAAACCTCTTTCTGACTGAAGGCTGGCCACTGATGTCTACTTATAGTGATAGATTAGTATTGACTGTTGCTAACTAGTTGGCAGCTTTAGCTAATCACCACCATGTGCTGTATCTGTAGTGGAGAAAAGAGGGGTCACAATTAACGGAAGTTGAAGTTGAACATAGTGGTTAGTAAATATGGATTTTGAATAGTGATTGGGAAAATAGGAGACTATAGGTGGTGATTAATAGTAAGGTTTCCAGAGGGGTAAGTCATGAGATAGTGTTGTTGACTCCTCAAGGAGACTTGGAGTTTGTCAGCTGGGGACTGACTCCTCAGTAGGGAGGGCTGAGCTCAATATAATGCTCGGAAGATTAAGTTATTACCTTAGTTACCTAGACCAATTGTGCCATATAATGTAGGACTATTTATTTGGTACCAAGTTATTTCATAGGAGGATGAGCATCACTCTTGTGACATTCTCAAATCTCAACCTTGTTGACAATGGGTCAGAGAATGATCCATTTACACCCTCCCCTACCTAATGCGAGAGTGAGGCATCTTAGATTACCTTCCAAGGGACATTCATTGGTTGCCCTAAAACCCTTTGTTATCATTAGGATATCCTACAAAGGCTAAGGCATATTTAGTGGGAGTAGGCCTCCTTGGGTGGAAGTACCTTAATTACCTTGTCTTATTAAGTGGAGGTAACTCGTTCCCTCAAGGTTTCTCCTTTTCTTTGGTGGAGTTTACCCTTATACTCATGTGCAAAGGCTCTAACTTTTCAAGTACTTTTGGGGAGGAGACATATTCTCATTCCTCTCTCTGGTGGAAGAGGCTTAGCCTCGTCTCTTCTACGATGGAGGAGGCCTATCCCCATCATCATCATTTGAGAGGGGGAAAGCCTAGCCTCTCAAATGACTGAATTGCACAACTTCCTTTTCTAACTAGTAGAGATGTCTTTCTTGACTTATTATTATTAATTAATTAATAACAACAGTAATAATATTAAAAAAAATTATAAGTCACTTAAGTATTCTTCTAAACATCTTAAACTCTCCAATTTGGGACTTGGCAATTTAATATGGTATAAGCCTTGTAAGAACATAGTGGTTGTTTGAAACTCTTTTACGATTTTAACTTGTTTCCATAGTACATAACAAGTGCCACTTATTATTGGATGGGCACTTATGCAAAGGAAGGCAAGGTTTCATTAAAGCCCTTTCATTGTTTTGGAGTTATGCATAAGGAGGGGCGGATAATGTAAAGATAGTCATTTAACATTCCAAAAATGACTTTCGCATTTATATTACCAGGTTCTGCTAATTTGAGGATCTCTTGAAATGAAAGTTTAACCAAAGGGAAAGAAGTTTTATCATTTAGCCATCCCTTCCTCTCCCGTATTTCCTATTTTCTTTGGATTTTTTCTCCTTACTTTAAGTTATTCAATCAGTGCCTAGCCAACTTTGATCAGGATTTGCTCTTCTTATGGTTTATTACCCAACCCAAGTACTTCAGTGTCTGTCCATTATTTCTGTAATGTAACTATAAAAGGTTCACTATCATTGGCTACCCCTAATAACCTGATGTAGTATTACCTTCTGGTGGATTCTTAGAACTGCCATGCCCTATGATGTTTCTCATAGATTCAATAGCCGGGGAGCAGAAATGGCTTGATTTGTTGCTTCTCTGTTTTTATTGTTTGCGTGGCTTATAGACAGCAACTGTAGACTAAGATCAGAAAGATTTTGAAATGTTTCTTTGTTGAGATTTGATAGAGCAAGAAAACTTACTAGTTAAGATTCAAAATGGGTATGGTGATGGAAGTTGGTAGTTATGTCGTTAGATTTGTTGTCAAAACTTGCCTTCATTCACCGACTGGATTGAATGAATTTTGAAACATGAGGGATGAAGATGAGAATGAAAAGTCATAAGTACCAACTTAAGAATTTGTATATTTGAAGAAGGGGATCAACTTAAGAATGAAAAGTCATAGACAAATTCTACCATTTGAGCTAATCATTTTCTCATATTGGCATGCTAGGGAATGGTCAAAATGCTCATGCCTAATGGGGTTCCTTGAGATTTTACTATGTGGGTTTGGGTCTAGATTTTGGTATAATATCAATGGGTTTGTTGATGAGTAAATAGGTATTCTATCCGTACCCAATTTGTAATAATAAATTATATATATATATAATATTATAATCTTTTCAAATTTTATGTGTTGGAAAAATATAAAATTGTATAAATAAACTGTTAAACATTTCATTCATATTGTAGTAATCTAATAGTACATTCATATTTATGATTTTTTATTAGTAGTTATAGATGCAGAAATGATAAAAGTAGGTTCTATATTAATGAAAAGATTTATTTTAAAATCTTTTTGGATTTGAATATGAAGTTTTGACTATTAAAGATTGACTTTGGCTCTTGCTCATGTCTGAATCCAAGGATGAGGGTCATAGTATTCTACTCGTAGCCCTGTCATAATTATCCCTATGCGCATGACATTTGTTGAGGTGTGCAAGAACCTTCCATTTTAATTGATGTAGTAGAGAATATGATTATGACTTACCAACATGACATATCAGATATGAATTGCTGAATGGTGAGTACAATACACAGTGATTAATGGTGATGGATAGAAGATATAGAAGTGGTCCCTGAAGTCATAGTATGAAGTCAGTAGTATTCTTATAGTCAATGTTGGCCCACCCTTATTGAAGAAAATCACAGTCACCGCCATTGATGGATGATAGCAGCAGTGATGTATTGAGTCTATTGATCACATTAAAAGTTAAAACTCTTGTTTGACTCTATTTTTTGTCTTCTTTTTTGTGTATTTTTTTCTGTTGATTATAGAGACATTTGGTGTGCTTCTTGATGAAGTGAGTCTTCCAGTTTACATTCATACTTTGTTTGAGAAGTGCAAAAGTATAGGTCCATTTTGTAATGTTCTAATTTTTCCTTGTCATGATGATAGCAAAATGTTGAAATTCTTACTTGCCAAATATGTTATTTCTAACTAAAAGTTCTTTTTATATATTTTCTTTCTTCTTTAAAAAATTTTAATACTCAAAATTTTAATTGCAAAATTCACGTTGGAACCAAATAGATAAATGACTGAACATATAAATTGGTCTCTGAATGATATTTGGGTTGACAATTCAAATCGTGAAAGTCTAGTTTATACGTTTTAATTCTTGAAAATCATGAAAGCATTACAATTTAGTCCCTTAAGTTTATTTTGGAAAAATTATACAGAATTTGAAAAGTGACAAATAAGGGCATGTGGTTTGCTCCGTTAACAGAAAGGGTCTTGAGGTATATTTTCATCCAAAATTTGATGAAAATCTTGGCTAAAAAATGTTATTTTAAGACCCCAACTATTAATTTTTATGCGTTTGACTCCCTATTTGTATGAGAGAAGGACTGACACAAAAAAAAGAAAAGTTCATAGTAATAAATGAAATTTCACCCTTCAAGTTTTCTAGTTTCATACATTGCCAAGAGTGAAATCTTAAATAAAAATTAATAGTTCGAGTCTTAAAATAGTATTTTAGTCAGGATTTTCGTCAAATTTTAGGCGGAAGTATACATCATGACCTTTTTTTTATTAACGGAGTAAACCATAGACCCTTATTTACCTTTTTAAACCACGTGAACCCTTTTTGTAAATAAGCTAAATCACATGTACCTTATGTGTAATTTACCCTTATTTTTTTGGGACTAGTTAGAACAAAATGACTAAAATGTAATAAATCCATAACGATTAAGGATTAAAAATGCAAACTAAATTTTCAATGATTGGATTGTCAATTCATTTATCTTTTGATGATGGACCAAGTTATATATTTACTCTAGATAAATCTTAAAAATGTGCATGAACTATGAACTCTATTTTTTTTTTTCGGTTGGAAAATGAGTATTTCACTCCATTGAATAAAGGATATAAGACTAGGGTGTCTGAAACAATTTTTTCAAACCAAATTGTACATGTCAATTTGATAAAAAAAAAATCTGAGCTAGACGATTTGAAAAAAATAAAAATTGCTAAATCAAACTAATAAATCAGACGATTTGAAAATTAATTATTGTCAATTTTATCATTATACCAATAATCAAGTTACTTTTTCTACGTATATATTATAAAAGTAGCAATTACAAAATTAATTATAATCATCAAGATACTAATAAGCACTATCAATTTTAGAAATAACAAATTAATCACGTTAAAAAATAATATTTCACATTAAGTAATTAAATAAAAAATATTTCACATGATATCAATAAATTTTAGAAATATCACAATATTCTAATAGTTTACGAGGCCAATTTTAATAAGATCGAAGTAGAGAATAGGGATTGCTGAGATCAAGACTAACCAATATCTTTTTATCTTTAGCTTCTTATTTATTCAAATGTTATTGTCTTTAATGTGTGTATTAATCTTTTTTTTTTTTAAAAAAAATGTATGATAGTTTGATTTGGTTTATCAATGTGTCAAGCCTGTTATATCACTAAATTATTCAAATTTGAACTATTTCAAGTTTAATTAAATCATTTGTCTAACAATTTAGTAGTTTAGTTTTGCGTGGATGTTTAATTCAATTTTGAACACTTTTTATTAAAATTATATATTCAAAAAGATATTACAAGGCATCTAATACAATAAATAAGGTGAACAACTAATTTAATTAAGGTGACTACAACCACACAAAATATGATAGTAATATACGTCTCAATATTTCAAAAGATTGAAAGTCATAATAAAGTTTATTTAAATAAGCTTTATTATAGTTGAGTTTTCAAATCATGCATTAAAATCATACTTATATGAATATAATATATATATATATATACAAGAGAGAAAATTAAATAACTTCTCAAAATTTTGTGTTAGTTTAAAAGAAAATGAAAAGTTATTAGAATAGTTAAATGTTTTATATCTATATTTTTATTATTTTAATACATAATACAAATAATTTTTTTTAAAAAATTATAATTTGAAATTTCAAATTAATATTTGCATGTCTAAATTCTAATATAAAGCCACTAATATACTATATTAGGAAGTAAATTTATGTATAAATCAGAACCTACTAATAATACTTTTGATATGAACACTAAACTTTTCTTTTTGGGGTAAGAAAACACTACTTTGCTTTTTGATGACTTCACTCCCACGCTCACATTTTGTCATTGCAACGTCTTCCATTACGACGTCGCTTTTGAGTTGGATGTTGCCAAATACTAATAATACATTTTCAATTTTGACTTTTCCTACCAAATTTTAATGGGCAAAACTTACATCAAGTTCCCTACATCCTTATTATCAAGTTCTCCAATCAATATTTGACAAGTAGCAAAAATTTTATATATGAACAGAGAGAGAATATTAAACACCACTTTTTACATGACCAATCATTGAAGAGAGAGAATGTAATCAAGACTTGTAATTGATGGAACTTGATAGTAAAGATATAAGGAACTCGACAATACTCTTCCTTTACACTTATTCAGTTTCTTCGATTCATTCCTTTCCTTTTATTTTTTAGTGTTTAATAATTATTAAAGAGTACACTCACAATTTAGTCTCTAATAAAGATTATCGAATTTGATAACACAATTTTGAAAAGATTTAAATACATAATTTAATTTTTAAAAGAATCAAATAATATACTTATTAATTTTTTTTTATAGATTAATTAAAATGTATATAGACTCTTTAGTATCTTTTAAGAATTAAATTTATATATTTTAATTATTCAAGAATTGTATTTTCAATTAGGTGATTTTTCGAGAACTATTTGCTAAATTATTCATTACCAAATCATTCATTTGTCAATTTCCTTCTTAGAAAAACAAAAATTCTTTAAAGGAGGAGTCTTAATGTTTCTTAACATTTGAAAATATTAAAATAAATTTAAAAAAGCAATTGTATTTCAATGAAAATATAAAAAAAAAATATAAATATTTTTCGTCTCTAGTTAAAACAAATATGTCCCTTTCATTTATAGTTTAGACTTGTAAATAACCCCTAAGGCCTATCACATCTAGCAAGTAGCAAATACTTTCATTTAATTATAGTTTAGTTATAAATACTCAATTGAATTATAAAATTCATCAAATAACCCTTTATGTAACATTCTGGTTTTAGTATAAATTTTTTTTTTCTTTAAATCATTTTTAAACAATAAGAACCAATGCCAGGACGGCAGGACTCACTAAAATGCTTGCTAATACAACTGAAATTAAGTTATAAAATAAATCCAAGAGGCCCAGCCTCACTTTTGCCATGTAAGGCCAAATATAAAATATAATCTGTCAGTGCATCAACTAGCTAAACAAGTATCAGGTATCTACACAAGAGATACAAAGCATATACTGTTCAAAGATCAACCCTTCTAATCTCAACTCTCAGTCTCAGCTGTTCACCTGCAACCTGTAAATATTAGGAGTGAGAATCGGGAGATTCTCAGTAGGATTCCAAAATACCAATTCAACCACAAATCCTCTAGCATCAAATCCTTCTCAAAACCCAATAATACCAATCTAATCCAGCACACAGCAAAAATACAGAGAACCATCTCTGCCACATAAATAGGCTAATTGCCTCAAAGCAAATTCATCAAGAGCTCACTAGAGCCAACAGTATAAATAAATAAAACTAGGGATTACCTATCCCATAACTCACCATTTAAGTCAACACATATACAAGTAGGGATAACTCATCCCATAAACTCATAAGATAATCGCCTTATTCAAATGAAATGCCATAAAATGAGCACTAACCTGTACTCACATAAACATTGATAACATGCATGCTCCATGCACTAATGACACTCCTCTAGAGTTTCCGTCATCACTCGTGTCTCATACCAAAGCCACATCCCGATGCGTCACTAACTGTGAAGGTAAAGGATCATATAATGCATAATACATGAGTACATACCCCAACGCGTCACATCTCAGTTAAGGCGTGGTCCAATAACATCAAAGTACAACATATGATGGCCGTGACCGACGTGTCACCCGAAACCGCGATACCAATGGTATAGCCAGCTAACATCGTCATGATCACAAAATCACTGGTGATCTCGACCTAGGCTTCC
The DNA here is from genome assembly GCA_003254925.1 of Chamaecrista fasciculata. Taxonomy (NCBI): domain Eukaryota; kingdom Viridiplantae; phylum Streptophyta; class Magnoliopsida; order Fabales; family Fabaceae; genus Chamaecrista; species Chamaecrista fasciculata. Next base: position 25,988 of record QANZ01044323.1, read on the forward strand.
AGAGCGTCCCCTAGTGTGCGCACATACCAATCAGCCTGTCACCTAAGGAATCCACCTTAGGCCAACCACGAAATCCACCATGGCCATTACCCAAATATTCATCGCGAATAATAGGGAGGGCCTCCACCCTCAGGTCTCATAACATATCCGCTCAAGGAATCCACCAAGAGCCACCCGAGACTTCATCTCAAGGGTCATCAATGCATCATCATATTCTCATACACTAGGGGCTATTCTCTAACACCCTATCTCAAGCCAATCACGACTTTATACACAAACCTAGGCTCCCCGGCCTCAATACAAATCAAGCCTTCTATAGGCCCACATGTACACTAGCCACCCATTGGCTTTCCACAATTATGCAATACAACATAAGCCACTCATAGGCTTCCAACAATCTATACAATAAATAATAAGCCTTCCAAACTTTTACACAACTGATTTCATAATAAAAATCACATTTTGAGCCACCCCGGACTCCCACAATTCAAGCCACACACGGCTCTTGAACACATTCAAAATTACAAGCTATAACATATTATCAAAGAAACATATTTAGCATAGTTTCACAGTTATTCACACCCAAACACTTACATCTCCTCAAAGACCATTATAGTTCAAACCACATATTCATAAAACTCTACTACGATTAATTTCCCTTTTTCATCTAGTTCCAACTTCAACCATGTCAAAACCCGAACAATCCATAAGTTTTCTCTTAACTTCTCCCGAATTACCTCACAATTCTCTCTTTGCCTTTATGAAAATTCCAACTTCTTATTCCATGTAATATCTTTTCACCTCACTTAACACCCCAAAACTTACACTTTTGTGTTTCTTCGCCCAACTTTACCAATTTCTCCTCACAAATACTACACTTATCCTCCGATTTGTGTGTGCCTTCTCGATTCCTTGATTCACTTACATTTGCATTTGTACATTCCACTCAAAATTCATATGCTCGTTGTACCCATCACATCATTGCAACTCAACAATCTCCCAAAATTATAATCCATTCAGATTAACTCTTAGACCTGCTCTTTGCCATATGTATCTTCAAATACTCATTTTCTTAAAACTCCCCCTATAACTCTGCTTCCAACTGAAGCAATACTAAGAAATTCTAACTGAATCACTTGAGTGCTACTCCGTTTCTCCATCCATCATCCTCTTGCAAAACCATCATCATGAAATTCATGGGTCAAAAATCTTCAAGCTTCCGTTGCACACTCTGATGTGCCAACCACTCGAACCACAAACATTCAATTCTACTTCTTTACTTTCTGCTTCACCACTCTGATCTAGGAGTCATTCGAACCTTCTCAGTTCAGCTTCGAATTCACTTTGCCACGTTAAAATGACCAATAGTTATCATCTTGTCACTACAAACCTTCACTTCTAGTTAGTCTACACAAACATTCAACTCCCCCTCTAGGACTAACTGCACAATGACTTCTTTTACTTACTAATCTACCAAAGTACTCAACACCAGCTCGATCTTCTAGTTACTAATAAACAACTTCATTCCATCCTTTTAAGCAAACTAATAACTCTAGCCAAAACATAATAATTCTTCAACAAAATAGACAAGGAAAACAGCACTGCTTTAACCCCATTCCTGAACAAATTTCGACACTATGGAGGTGCAATGGGTACCGTTAGAGGTAGAACACAACCACCTCTTACTAACCACAACACATACCACATAAGGTTTGCATCCCGCGAACAAGGCAAGGATTACAACTATTGGATATCTCAGGTGAAGGAGATTGAAAATAAAAGAAGGTTAAGAAACAAAACAATTCCAATGATTCACACATAATCTTTCGCTTTAACTTCACACTTCGTCTGCAACGACAATGAGAGCGTGAAGGTTCATCTCTAAATGGGAGTACCACAATGGTATCCACTCTTTGGTTTCAATCCCCGAGAGAAAAAAAACCAATGAAACTCAATAGAATTTTGAACTTCGATTCAAACTCCAACTACAACATTCTTTAAGGTATGGAGAATCTCAAAAATCCGGACCTCCTTACCGAAAGGCATCTTTTGTGTCAGAACATCGAATGTGCCCAAACACCAAACAGAAATCAAAAATTGAACCTCAAACTCCTGCAACTTACTAAGGAACAACTATGGGTTGGGACTAAAAAGAAACTCCAGAACTAGAACTCATCATAAACTTCCCTTGTCCATAAACTTCATCATAACCGAACATACATCTTTTACTCCAAGGCATTAACTTTGTCAAACAAACTCATAACGCAACTATCTGCCACTTAACACACCATCACCCCGTTTTCAAACAATGGAGCATCCCCACAAAGCAATATTCCCACCACAGGCTTCTCTATCTCCATAACTTCATCTACACAAGCAATCCTGGTTCATCTGTCCAGTGTCATTTCCACTCAGGTAGTCAATCTTGTCACATCAACACTTAACTCACCGCCAAGGATTCAATCCACCATCATCTACCACCTTTCAACAATTTACAACTTACAACAAGTTCAACCAAATAACCTTTCTTCACTTCAAGAGTTTAATCAAATTTCTTCATCTTTAACTGCATTTTGTCATACCCTTGTGGCAATTAACCACGAAGAATCCTCAAGTTCCTCTAGTTCTCCACCACTGGCCTTCACCATCCACTTTGAGTCCTTCACACAAGTCATTTAGCTAGCTCCCATAAAGGGATCTCTAGTACAACCATACTGGGTTTCTTTCCCATCCAACATAACAGCTCAGGCCAACACATCTAGATGACCTTCCGAAGGAACTGTTGGAGATTATGGAGCAAACATAGCGGAAAAGGTAAAAATTAAAATTTTATAATCTCCTCCATAGGATCCACTAATTGTGTTTATACTAGTGAGATAAGATGTTTACCTAAATCAAACAGATGCTTGAATGATTCCAATTCCAAGAAGTCTACAGACTCGTGTCCTTCCTCTGCCGGTGATCCACACGAACAGTTTGGCAGATACTCAGGTGCTAGCCTCCAATCTCTTCTCCAAGAGATTATGGGAACCAATCTACAAATCTTGAAATTTCAAGAACACTTCTTGAAAAAACACTACACCATTTTTTACTTTTGACAACAGTGATCAAAGCAACAGGAAAAAAACCGTTCCCTAATCACGCAATAGGCAACAGTTTTTTCCATGTAGCCAATAATATACCCTTTAGACAACACTTTGTGACCTACAACAAAAAACCGTCCCCATTGATTAAATAAGGAACAAATTTTCACCGTTGCTTATTTTTTTTTTTGTTTTAGACTACAGTTTTATGTGTGGTCTATCAACAAAAATTTTTGGATACAAAATAAAACCGTTCCTAATAGAAAAAAAAATCAAACAATTGCAGCATGGAAAATTAATTTTTAGTGTGAAAATATTGGCTCCAGCCATTTTGCCCTCTCCCTCCCATTTTTTCATTTCATTGTTAAAATTTCCCTCCATGGGATTATTTACCCACACCCACTGTGCCTCACTGCGTCTCCTTCATTGAAACCGAATGCATAGCAGCGAGAAGCTTCGACCGACGCGAAGATGGTGATTCAGCGGCAGCCAACTCGAAGAATCTGATACGCCTCCTCATCTCCGTGACCTAGCCGTCGCCACCCAACTCGGTGACCTCGGCGCTCTCCGCCTCGCTCTAGGTTCCTCTTTCTTCTATTCTTTCGCTAATTTCTCATGCTCTGATTATCGTTCTGTTTCTTAAATTAGTTAGTGTTTCGCTACATGTTATTGAGCTACCTCTTTTGTATACTCTGATGCGTGTTCAATGTCCTAACCGAACCCTAGGTTCTTGTCTTCCCGTCTGAGTAATTTCTAAATGCTCTTTTCTCGGTAGTTTCCGTATTTTTTTTTGTGAATCCCTAATTTCTATTTACTCTCTGTTTCCCCTCCCTTACACCTCCAATTGCCTCCTTTCCACCTCGAAATTTGTGTCCCTTCCTTCAATTTTCTTAACTTGCTGATATAATTTGAGTATGTTTTTCAGTTTTGCATATTGGCTTATTCTTCATTTAACTTTCTTCTTTTTCATCTTTATATTGGGTGCATGAATTGCATAGGGTTTTGATCATCAACTTGGAGTTCCTATTTTTTGTTTGCAGATGATAACACTTGGAGGTGATGCAGAACTTGAGCTTGTGGATTCTTTGAATGTGTTGTGTTCAGTGTCAGACCACAAAAAAAAAAGCTGGAAGAAATTATATTGTTTGTGATATATTGATAATGTTACTGAAATTGTTTTAGCTGGCTTTGCTCTTGATGCTTTTGATGATTATAGATATTCTATATATAAATTGAGAGAGAATTCAAAATAGTTTTATGCTTATGCCTTGCTTTCCTATATTCCAATACCATGTATCTGTGGCTATGTACATGTTCTGTGTGTTTCAGGTTTGACGAAAGAAGAATTTTATTCTACATAGGATTAAAAATCAGTTGTGGTCACTTTCATGTAGGTAGATAATAGTGACAGATGGGCTGTTCTATATATAACACAATTACAGAAGGAAGTGGATCCTCTAATTCCTCTTTGTAGCTCCCAAGTACCAACCAGAGTTTGTTAAGTTGAGTTGATGAGATATCAATGGCTTTATTTATTTATTGGATTCCACTAAATTGTATTTTGTAGGAAGGCAATAACTATAAGCCATGCATGGTAATGGTCCCCTATATATATATATAGTGATGATAGTAATTAAGCTGAGTGTTTTGTGACTTTTTATTTGGTTGATGTATACTCTAAGTGAGAGATATATATAACTACCTATCTAATCTAGATACCTTCCTCACGTCCATTAACAATCAAGTATTTGCTGGAAGCATGGGCATTTTAACATTATTCAAATCCCTCCTCTTACTTTGGATCACTGCCACCTGTCCTCAATCCCTATAATCATCATCATTATTTTATTACTAATTATTTTTTTTATCATTTTCACTCATGCTTCCACACGACTCTTCACCACCACTCACCGTGCTCTCTTCATCTCTCTTTTTCTCTCTAATAATATTTTTGTTGTTTTACTTTCAGGGTTCACGACACCAATTTTTTTTTTTCTGGTTCGATTTTTGGCTTTGGTTTGGTACTTTAAGCTTGCATTTGGTTTTGATGTGTTTATGTTTGGTGTCCATTGGCATTTCACCTACACTGTGATTTATAATTATTAAAGTATGTAATAAGAAAGCTATGTATATTTTTTCTTCATTCCTAGTTTGGTTTCTAGTGTCCATTCCTAGGATATCTTGTAATATTTTAATTAGCCAATTTTATTTTATACTCATCATTATTATTGCTATTTTGCTAATCAATAAGAAGGGGAATGAGTTTTGTCAAGTTTAGACTCAAATGCTTGTGTTAAGAGTTATGCTCACAAGGTGTTTGTCATAATGCTTTAATGAGTTTAAGTTTAACGATTCTGAAAATCCAAGATGCCCAGCCAAGCCATATTTTTGTAATAAATAAATACTAGGGTAAATTACACTTTGGTACCCTGTGGTTTGACCCTATTTCACTTTGGTATCCTGTGGTTTGAAACTTGACACTTTGGTACCTTGTGGTATTCTCCATTAACACTTTGGTACCCTTTGGAGCTATTTTGTAATTTTAACCATAATAAATTTTACAAAAATTACATATTGATCCCAAAAAAGTTTAAATTTTTCATTTTAGTCCCTATATATTATGTATCCAGGGACCTATTTGTAATTTTTTGAAAATTTTTTGGGGTCAATATGTAATTTTTGCAAAATTTGTTATGGTTAAAATTATAAAATAGCTCCAAAGGGTACCAAAGTGTTAATGGAGTATACCACAGGGTACCAAAGTGTTAAGTTTCAAACCACAGGGTACCAAAGTGTAATTTACCCTAAATACTATACAAGTAGATTGTTAAATTTTTTGGCTTCATAACTACCTGTTGGGAATCCTAGGCGCCTAAGGCAGCGGAAACAAAATAAAAATTAAAATAAAACGCCTAGGTCCTATGATTCCCGAACGGATCCGCTAGTAGAATTTAAAACTTTTGGTTAGTGTTATACCTCAGAGTTTCAAACGATGGTTGTACGGGGCGAGTTCCACGGATCCACTCCCAGAGTTCTCCCTCTGCCAGTAATCCACACGAACAGTTTCTTTGACCACCGAGGTGCTAGCCTCCAAATTCTTTTCTCAAAAGAATTTCTGGGACCAATCTACAGACCTCTGAATTTCAAGAACACCTTCTTGACAATTCAGACTTTTAGAGGTGGCGCTAGAAGAATCCCCCCACAAGAACTCCTTCTTGCCTATTCTTCTCTCAAACCCTAATTATAAGAGCAAAATCGAAATCTTCCTCTAACTCTTAGAGAAAGTCGATTTTCTCTATGTGTGTGCAAAGGAATATTTTCTCTCTCTAACTCTTAGGAGGAAAATCAAAACTAGGGTTTTCACATATGTGTTATGGTGCAAGTCGACTTGCACCCTATTTATAGGGAAGATATTTG
>QANZ01044336.1:0-34504 GCA_003254925.1 Chamaecrista fasciculata
ATCAAAAATACATATGTTCAAATAACACATAAATAAAATGATTGGTCCTAGGGCACAATCTCCATCACATACATGAGCGACATGTATCGTCGATGGCGATTAGACAGATTGATCAGTGTACCTAGGAGTAGGAACAGCTAGATTGATGATTGTACCCTAGTGCAAGTGGGAGTCTATTGGAGATTGTGCCCTAGGGCCAATCATTTTATGTGAAATGTTATGAACATTTGATTAATTTATGGAGATAAATTAATGGGTTATCATGTTATTAGCATGTTTACTATGATAGCGTCCGTGATTAATTATGAGATAATTAATCTAAATCTGTCCCTGGTCGATTATTTTTGTGGGAACAAAAATGAACTAAGACCAGCATGACCTCGGTGCATAGAGATGCATGCACTAGATGCTGGGACGAGAGTCATGGTGCAATTACGTAAGGGGTTACGAGTTGCTGGACTGACCCGGAGAGTCCTGCATGGGTTTAGTCATCAGCTTGCCTCTCCTTGTACGCCTGTAGCGATGTCTTAGACCTGAGGTCATCATTATTCCGGTGTTGCAGTTGTCAGACTTTGGCTTAGTCTAACACTGCCCGTAACAGGGTAGCCATAAGGGCTAAGTACGGGTTTGGTTAATTGCCGTGCTGAGGAATGTGGATTGGCCAAGATGGGATTTTGTCCCTCATTAAATGAAAGATATCTAACTGGCGCCCTCGATGAGTCTGTCCAAGGAAGAGAGTGGCCACTCAGGAAATGGGACTTACTCAGGGAATCGAGAAAGTTGTGGTTTGGATTATGGATGACTTTCTTGTGCCTAATCCATGACCAAGATATCGTAGGACAATAGGGTCTCTGACAAGGAGGTATTGAGGTTAAGTCGTTTTAGTAAAAACGATAACTCACGTGTTTTGGGTAGTTGTGATGGCTTGCTAGAGTCCGCTCACGACTTGTAGGTCATGGGGATGACCTGCTACCAACTTCACGTGGGGCCTGCTGGGTCACACACGAGCAGGAACAGAACACCGTTTAAAAGGGACACGAATTAGGGTTAATTCGTGGGTCACTCCGGTGGCACAATTTAAGACACAGAGGAAATGTCTGGGACATTAGGTCTTGTCTTAATTGATCTACAGACGTGTAATATTTAAATTTGTGGGACAAGTTTAAATATAATAATTGTTAAATGATTAATGGGGATTAATTATTTACAATTAAAATATTAGGGAAAAATAATTCAGATAAAATTCCTAAAAGTTAGGAAATTATTGAATTATAAAATTCCCCAATAATTATATGAGGGTGGCGCCTCTTTTGGATTATTTAGATAAATAAAATTGTTTTATTAATTCAAATAATAAGTTTGAATTCAAAAAATTTGATGGAGATATCAAAAGATTTGATTCAAACAGATTTGGTGAGATCTCCTCTCAGAATCTTTGGTGAATCATGAATTAAGGAAGGTTTTTGATTTATAAAATTCCAAAGAAATATGAGGGAGATAGGCGCATGGCTTGGTGGGTCCCAAGGAGAGATTTGATCTCTCATTTGATTCTCCAAGATTGCAGTTTGAATTTAAATTAGAATATTAAGGTAATATTTTAATTGTAAATTCAAGTCCTAAAATAATTATATTATCAGAATATCTTGATTTTAGGAATAATTAAATCACCAAATAATTTGTCTATAAAAGGGGGCAAGTCGACTTGCCCCATAACACAAGCATACTAACCCTAGCTTTGATTTTCTTCCTCCTTGAAGAGAGAGAGAGAAAATCGCACCTTTGCACCCAAAAGAGAGAAAAGTCGACTTTTCTCTAAGAGTTAGAGAAAATCGATTAGACTCCATAACTAGGGTTTGTGAGAGAAGAAAATGCAAGAAGGAGTTCTTGTGGGGGGTTTCTTCTGTACGCCACCTCGATTGCTGTTTCAAGAAGGAGTTCTTGAGTTCAGAGTTCTGTAGATTGGTCCCTGGTTCTTTTGGAGAAAAGAACTAAAGGCTAGCACCTTGGTTTTCGAGAAAATGTTCGTGTGGATCACCGGCAGAGGGAGAACGCTGAGAGTGGGCTACTTGGACACGCCTTGTACAACCAGAGGATTGAAACTCGTGAGGTATACCACTATCTAAAAGTTTTAAATTCTGCTAGCGGAGCCGTTCGGGAATTCTAGGACCTAGGCGCTTTTATTATTTTAATTTTATTTTGCTTCCGTTGCGATAGGCGCCTAGGATTCCCAACATTTTCCCCAGTTGCAATGGCCAAGTCCATTAGGATCCTCCTTGCCATAACCGCATATTATGACTATGAGATATGGCAAATGGATGCCAAAACAGCATTCCTTAATGGAAGGCTGCCCGAGGATGTGTACATGACACTACCTGCGGGGTTTATATGTCCATAAGAACTAGAGAAGGTGTGCAAGCTTCAGAGATCCATTTATGGATTGAAGCAAGCATCTCGGAGTTGGAATCATCGTTTTGATGAGGTAGTCAAAGAGTTTGACTTCTTGCAAAACCCTGATGAGCCTTATGTTTACAAGAAGGTTAGTGGGAGCACGATTGTTTTCTTGGTTCTTTATGTCAATGACATATTGCTAATTTGGAATTGATGTCCCTACCTTGGAGATTGTGAAATCTTGGTTTGCAAAATCATTCTCGATGGACTTAGGAGAAGTTGCCTACATTCTAGGCATCAAGATCTATAGAGATAGATCTCAAGGCTTCTTGGATTAAGTCAGAGTACATACTTGGATAAGGTACTGAAGCGGTTTAATATGCAAGATCCCAAGAAGGGATTCATACCGATGAATCATGGTTTGCCCTGACGCTGACGAGCCGGTTCCAACAAGACCCTGGTGAGGATCATTGGACCGCTGTGAAAAACTGTTGGAGATTGTGCCCTAGGGCCAATCATTTTATAGATATGTTTTGAACATATTGATTCATTTATGGAGATAAATTAATGGTTATCATATTATTAGCATGTTTACTATGATAACAGTCCGTGATTAATTATGAGATAATTAATCTAAATTTGTCCCTGGTCGATTGTTTTCGTGGGAACGAAAATGAACTAAGACTAGCGTGACCTCGGTGCATAGAGATGCATGCACTAGATGCTGGTACGAGAGTCATGGTGCAATTACGTAAGGGGTTACGAGTTGCTGGACTGACCCGGAGAGTCCTGCATGGGTTTAGTCATCAGCTTGCCTCTCCTGTACGCCTGTCACGACGCCTTAGACCTGAGGTCATCATTATTCCGGCGTTGCAGTTGTCAGACTTTGGCTTAGTCTAACGTTGCCCGTAGCAGGGCAGCCATAAGGGCTAAGTACGGGTTTGGTTGATTGCCGTGCTGAGGAATGTGGATTGGCCAAGATGGGATTTTGTCCCTCATTAAATGAGAGATATCTAACTGGCGCCCTCGATGAGTCTGTCTAGGAAAATGCGTGGCCACGCTGGGATATGGGACTTACTCAGGAAATCGAGAAAGTTGAGGTTTGGATTATGGATGACTTTCCTGTGCCTAATCCATGACCAAGATATCGTGTGACAATAGGGTCTATGACAAGGTGGTACTAAGGTTAAGTCGGTTTTGGTAAAAACGATAACTCACGTGTTTTGGGTAGTCGTGATGGCTTGCTAGAGTCCGCTCACGACTTGTAAGTCATGGAGATGACTTACTGCCAACTTCACGTGGGGCCTGCTGGGTCACACATGAGCAGGATCAGGACACCATTTGAAAGGGACACGAATTAGGGTTAATTCGTGGGTCACTCCGGTGGCACGATTTAAGACAGCAAAAATGTCTGGGACATTAAGTCTTGTCTTAATTAATCTACAGTTGTGAAGTATTTGAATTTGTGGGACAAGTTTAAATATAATAATTGTTAAATGATTAATGGGGATTAATTATTTACAATTAAAATAATAAGGAAAAATAATTCAGATAAGATTCCTAAAAGTTAGGAAATTATTGAATTATAAAATTCCCTAATATTGGCAAGAGGGTGGCGCCTCTTTTATGGTTTTTAGATTAATAAAAATTGTTTTATTAATTTAATTCATGAATTCAAAAGATTTGATGGAGATATCAAAAGATTTGAATTCAAATAGATTTGGTGAGATCTCAAATCAGGATCTTTGGAGAATCATGACTTCCTAAGAGTTAGGAAGGTTTTTGATTTATAAAATTCCAAAGATAAATAGGGAGCATATGGCGCCATCTTGGAGGATCTCAAGGGGAGATTTGATCTCTCATTTGATTCTCTAAGATTACGATTTGAATTCAAATTAAATATTAAAGTAATATTATAATTTGAAATTCAATTCATGAAGTCATATTATTATAATTTAGAATTATAATAATGCTCAAAATATAATTATAAAACCTAAGGTGCTAGGTGCCTAGGCTAAGCGTGAGATCATTGTGTGATTTTGTCTTCCTCCTTGCAGAGAGAGAAGAGAGCAAAATCGCCATTCTCAAGAACAAACCCTAGTTATGGTTTGGATTAAGGATGACTTTCCCGTGCCTTATCCATGACCAAAATATCGTGTGACAATCAGGATTAAGACAAGGTGGTACTAAGGTTAAATCGTTTGGCGTTAAAGCGATAACTCACGTCTTTTGGGTAGTCGTGATGGATTGCTAGAGTCCGCTCTCGACTTGTGAGTCATAGAGATGGCTTGCTGCCAACTTCACGTGAGGCCTGCTGGGTCACACACGAGCAAGATCAAGATACCATTAAGGGACACGAATTAGTGTTTAATTCGTGAGTCACTTTAGTGACACTATTTAAGACGTAGCTGAATGTCTGGGACATGAAGTCTTGTCTTAAATAAAATCTACATTTATGATATTTAAATTTGTTAGACAAGTTTAAATATATTAATTATTAAGTAGTTAATTTGATTAATCTATTTACAATTGGATTCTTCTTTAAAATATTAGGGAATAATAAATTTGATAAGCCTCCTAAAAGTTAGGGGATTATTGATTTATTAAATTCTTTAATATTGGATAACAAGAAGAAGAGGGTGGCGCCTCTTCTTGATTTTTATTAATAAAAATGTTTTGTTAATTTAAATCAAGATTTGAATTTGAATTCAAGATTTGATTTTGATTTCAAGATTCAAGTTTGAATTAAAGATATTAGGGTAATATTTTAATTCAATTTGTTAGGGAATTTGAATTGAAGATTCAAATTTGAATTAAAGATATTAGGGTAATATTTTAATTCAATTTGTTAGGGAAATTAATAAGTTGGTTATAACTCTCTAATAGTTAGGGTTGTTATTTTAATTATTAAATTCCTATAATATATATATGAGGTTGGCGCATATTTTAAGATCAAGGGCAAGATTTGATCTTGCAATTAGAATTTAAATGTGCAATTCGAATTCTAGGGTTAAGATATTAAAGTAATATTTTAATCAAGAATTCAATTCCTCATGATTCATTCCAACCAATAGGGTTTGAGCATTCAAGATTTAGTTTCAAGATTTGATCTTGAAATCTAAATTAGGATTGCCTATTAATCATGGATTATAATATTAATGTAATATTATAAATCAAGATTTGTGATTCCCTAGATTATATTAACTTTGTAATTATTATATTCAAGATTTAGGGATTCCCTAATTAGATTTTGGAATTCCCTAATATTAGGAATGAGAATATATATATATATGAGGCATACAAGTCGTTTTTCTCAAGGTTTTTATTGGGACTAAAATTTCGACTAACCCTAGGCAAGTGAGAGGGAGAAAGTCGCCTATCTCAAGACTATTAGTGAGAGCTTTTTCGAAAACCAAAACTGGTAGAGAGAGAGAGAGGAAAATTCGAACTAACCCTAAAAGGTTTAGGGCTTGGGTCGATTTATGTGTGAGAAAAGAAAAGGAGAGAGAGGCGCCAAGAAATTGTTTCTTGGAAGGGTGCTTTTCTCTTGAATTTTTATGCGCCACTTTGTTTTTGGGAATTCAAGAAGTGTTCTTGAAATTCGCCACTTGGTTCTTGGGGATTCAAGAAGTGTTCTTGAAGATCCAAGATTTGTAGATTTGGTTCCCATAATCTCTTGGGAAGAAGAGATTGAAGGCTAGCACCTTGGTATCTGCCAAACTATTCGTGTGGATCACCGGCAGAGGAAGAACACGTGTGCGTGGGCTTCTTGGATTCGCGAGTTTAAAGCTACCATTTGATTTAGAGGTAAACATCTTTTCTATCTAGCATAAACACAGTTAGTGGATCCTGGAAGGAAATTATAGGCTATGCGAAAATTTTTTAATTTTTACCCTTTTTTCCATTGCGCTCACTCTATAATTTCCCAACAGTGGGAGCCAAGAATCACAATCAGATCAGCCAGGATCACAATCAAGCATCCAGGCATTTATTGCAAGATCACACCAGATTGCTCTCAGCCAGTATAAAAGGTTGACCCTTCACACTGGAAAAAGGTACGCCCTCTACTCAGTCAATTGATGATTATTGAGCTCACAACCCTTACTAACTTAAGCATCGGAGGTGAATCGCAGGGCCACCCTGTGTGTTCATTGTCTTGCAGGTAACCTTCAACCCAGAGTTGCCTAATCTGAACCAGGTAATGACCCCCGGCGAGAACCTAGTTCATCAGCACCCAAATATGAAAAAGACAAGATAGAATCCGCAACTAAAAAATGCTTCAAGAAATTGAAGGATCCATTTATTGACATACTCTAAACTGTTAGTGTTGGCTTTGAGGTTAATGTGGAACATCTTGTTGGGAATTATTATTATTAATATTATTATTATTATTATATTGTTATTGGAAGCATGAATCGGTTGCATCATATTTTAATTTAGAGATTTAGTTGGTTTATTGACTTAGTCATACATGAGCTAGCTAGTGGCTACATAATTTTAGGAGTAAGTAGTTATTTTAATTTATTTATCTTTTACTTAATTATCTGTGTTTCTCTTATAAAAGGAATTTGTTTTGTAAGTATCATTAAGGAGCTATGAATTCAATTTTAAAATTTTATGAGTTTCCTCTCCCTTCAAAAAATCCCAACAATGATGTCAGAGCTTTAGATCCCGAGAGTTTATGAAGTAGAGTAGCACATCACTCACATGTTTAGATGATGTTGCTACAAAGAATTTTGCAAGTGGGAGGAACGAATCCTCACGATTATTTCAGAGACTTGACATTTGTGTTGAACAATTGTAAGAGATTAGTGAGAGAATTGGCTCGAAGAAGATGAGATAGGATGTTGCGCAATAAGAATTTGAAGAGATTCTTTTGTGAGAAAGTGCACCAAGATTTGATGATTTTGGAGAGAATATGCTCCAAATGAGAAAATGATAAGAAAGTACATCAAGAGGTTGGACGATGCATTTAGAATACAAGATGGAGATGTAGAGGTAGAAGGACAAGAAGAAAGAGATGAAATTGCATATGAGCATGAGATAAGTAGTGGAGATGCTAAGTAGTGGAGATGCTGGTGTATTTGCTAGATGCTCTTATTCTTAAAGACATGTTGTTTGGATAATAATTTCTTATTATTTATGATGAAATTGTATTATTAGAATATTTGGTGTTACAAGTTAATTTATATTAATATCAAATTTCTGTTTATATTCACTTATTTATGATATTTATGTTAATCCAAATTAAATTGTAATTTGTATTTAATAGGAAAATGTGCTATAAAAATATTGAAATAGATATATAATGCTAATTTGAAACAAATTTAGCAATGACCAATCCCTTCCAAAATAGCAACAGAAACAATCTTGTTCCAAAAGTCAGAAAAACCAAAAAATTGGTTGACTAGAATAGCAACGTCTGAATCAATATTAGCAATGGAATCATCCGTTGCTAAATTAGCAAGGGATTTGATAGAGTAGTTGCTAAATTTAGCAAGGCCGGTTTTACCATCAAATTTAGCAACGTCAACTATCCGTTTCTAATTGTTGATTAGAAACAGATTTTGACTATTTAGCAACAAATTTGGCCATTGCTAAATAGCATTTTTCTAGTAGTGAAGAATGATGAGAGGGTGCATCATTATGAAAAGTTGAAGATTTATGCAATTAAACTAAATTTCTTAGCAAAGAATTTTCAATTTAAGGGAAGAAGTGTTGGGAATTATTATTATTATTATTATTATTATTATTATTATTATTATTATTATTATTATTATTATTATTATTATTATTATTATTATTATTATTATTATTATTATTATTATTATTATTATTATTATTATTATTATTATTATTATTATTATTATTATTATTATTATTATTATTATTATTATTATTATTATTATTATTATTATTATTATTATTATTATTATTATTATTATTATTATTATTATTATTATTATTATTATTATTATTATTATTATTATTATTATTATTATTATTATTATTATTATTATTATTATTATTATTATTATTATTATTATTATTATTATTATTATTATTATTATTATTATTATTATTATTATTATTATTATTATTATTATTATTATTATTATTATTATTATTATTATTATTATTATTATTATTATTATTATTATTATTATTATTATTATTATTATTATTATTATTATTATTATTAGTAGTATTATTATTAGAAGCATGAATCTGTTGCATCATATTTGGATTTTAGATATTTAGTTGGTTTTTTGACTTAGTCATATTTGAGCTAGCTAGTGGCTACATAATTTCAGCAGTAAGTAGTTATTTTAATTTATTTATCTTCTTTTTTTTGTGGAAAAAAAGTTTAGGTGAGTTAGGCTTCGGGGGGTCACCAAGGCCAGGACAGGCCTCCAGGCTCTATGAGTGCGTACAGAGGTACTTACAAGTCGCCTACCAATTTATCTTTTATTTAATTGTGTGTATCTCTTCTATAAAAGGAATTTGTTTTGTAAGTATCATTAAGGAGCTATGAATAAAATTTCAGATTTTTATGAGTTCCTCCCTTCTCTCCCATTTCTTCCTCCTAAAAATCCTAAGAGATTTTTTTGAATTCTCCCTCTCCCTCTTTCCATATGAAAAAATTCCTAACACATTTTGCTCAATGTTGTTAAGATCTCGATTTAAATTTTTAAGATCTTACATTTTTACAATCTTATCCAGACGAATTGATCCCGATCTTAGGTAAGATATAAATTTACTAGGATCTCATCGATCCTATGATTTTATCTATTAGATCTTACGATTTTACATCTTATCGATCTTATGATCTTATTATCAATCCTACAATTTTATTGAAATCTAACAACTCTTAAATAATTCTATACTTATAAATGATTTTTATGCTATTAATTGCGTTACTTATTTGTATATATAATGAAAAATGAAAAGTTAAAATGAATATGTTTTGATGCATTCAAATTAATTAAGTGGTAAACATATTATGTTTTAATATTAATTATTATTTTTTATTAATAGACTTTATATTTAGATATTTAAAATATATTATAGGTTGAAGGGTCAATTTGGTCCTAAATGTATGCTCTAATGTTCATTTTGGTCCATTATGTTTCAAAATGTTCAAATTGGTCCTAAATGTTTGCAAGATGATTCATTTTGGTCTCAAACTATTGAATAAGGCTTGTTTCAAGTTCAAACGTGACGAGTTTAGAACTACGTATTGTTCTCGAAGAGTACTTTCTCTATGCAGTTGGGGTCGTCAGGAAACAAGGTCAAATCGGTCCTAACAGTAAATCGTTCGTTTCATGGTCAAACAAACAAAGTTGATCATATCTCTTTCGTTTCAAATTCGAATGCGACGAATTAAAAGCTATGAGTTCCTCTCAACAAGTTCTTTGAATGTGAAATGAAATATGAGAAAACTATAACCAAATTCAATAGTTTGGGACCAAAATGAAACGTTTTGCCAATATTTAGGACCAAAATGAATCATTTTGCCAACATTTAGGACCAATTTGAATATTTTGAAACATAATGAACCAAAATAAACATTAAGGTATACATTTAGGACCAAAATGATCCTTTGACCTATATTATATTACTTCATATTTATATATATAGTTTTTTAAAGTTTGTAAGATGTTACGATTTACGATCCAATCTTACAATTCGATATATTTTATATCTCTTTCAATCTCAAGTAAAATCTCGATCTTGACAACATTATATCCTGTTGTAGCTAATGAAGCGCATGCTGAAAACTGTCATCACTCGTCATCAATTTTCTTTGGTCTAATGATCGGAGTTACAAAAGAGCAACAAAACATAATTTTGCAGAATCCAAAACTCGAAAAATGGAAAGAAAGTAGAAGTGGGGACCTTTTTTCTTGACAACTGTGGAATGAGAACCAAGTCAAACTCACCTTCTTATGGTTTACAATCAAATAGTGAAAACACAGTTTTCCTCATTAAAAGAAATCAAGCAGATCCCTTCAATATTTGGACCAGAATTTACACTATCCCACTCTGTATATTAATTTGCTGAATGGGTAACTCATCTCAAAAATCGAAAATACAAGGGATGCATTCACATAAGAAGCCAATGGTTTGAGGGTTGTCAATTGTCATGTTCACAGACTTCAACAATTTTTACCTCAATGCATCAAGCATTCTACAATCTTGCTTTCTACGTCGGCATCTATGATGGGATTTGTGATCTAATAAGGTGTTTTCCCTGACCATCTCCATTTTTGAACCTACAGCTGATGCAATGGAGGTCAAGTTAGTCTCGTTAGATCCCCACCTACTAGTTTAATACAATGCATGGATCAAAAGGTTGAAGACCATCGAAGCAGATAAAGAACTTTAAAATCTTATATTTCTTCAGCTGGTCTTGTATTTCCACTTGCTTACAGGATATATAGGATTGGAAGTTTGAGACTAAGAAATATCACATCACACAACAAATACAAAATCTTTTGTGTTTAACGCAGTGTTGTCAGAACCGGACCGGACCGGACGGTCCGACCGGTTCAACCGCCAACCGAATACAAGAGTGAGTGGGTTCAACCAAAATAACCAAACTGGCATTTAGACCGGATTGAACCGGAAATAACCGGCCGAAAACCGGCGAACCGGGTCCAACCGCCCGAAAAACCAGTGGTTCAACTAATTTTTTTTTTTAAATTGTTTTTTAAAATAAAAAAAAAATTTGATTGAAAATTATAAAAAGGCAAAGTGTAGGCCCTCATCCATCTTTTATCCTTCTTTTCATTTGTTCTTTTAATATTTAGAATAAAATAAATTACTAATTATATTAAAAATAATTATTTGTATCATTATAGAAGATTTATATTTAATATATTAAAAATAATTATTTATTGTATCATCTGGTCCGACCGATGGTTCGACTGATTCGACCAATCAGACCGTGAACCGAACACTAGTCCGAGTCTTTGTCCGGTTCGGTTTGGACAACATTTAACATAATAGTAGGGGTGAACACGGGTTGGTTGGGTTAGGTTTGGAAAAATTCTCAACCCAACCCGCACATCAATCTGTCGTTGGGTTGGGTTGGGTTGAATTTTGTAATTTTTAAAACTCAAACAGAACCAACTTAACCTGCAGAGTTGTGGGTTGCATTGGGTTGAACCCGCGGGTTGAGTTTGTAATTTCTTTTTATAATTTTCATAATAAAAAATATTATTATAAATTTGTGAGTTGTAAATAAAAAGACTTACACATAACAAAAGTTAAAAAAACAAAAGTTAAATATAAATCAATTAAAATATTCTCCATAACATATATAAATGTAATACATATATGTAATTATATAAATCTTAAAATCAAAATATCTCATTTATAAAGAACTAATAATATAAGGGATTATCTATCATGTGTCATACGGGCACATGGTAATGATGGAGATTGTGCCCTAGGGCCAATCATTTTATATGTATGAACATATTGTTTGACAGATTTATGAATGATAAATTATGTCGTTATCATATTATTAGCATGTTTACTGTGATAACAATCATTGATTAATTATGTGATAATTATTCTAAATTGTCCCTGGTCGATTATTAACGTGGGAACGTGAATGAACTAAGACCAGCATGACTTCGGTGTATAGAGATACACACATGTGATGCTTCTCGAGAGTCATGGTGCAATTATGTAAAGGGTTACAAGTTTCGGGACCGACCCGGAGAGTCCTGCAAGGGTTTAATCATAAGCTAGTCTCTCCTGTACACCTGTCACGATGCCCTTAGACCTGAGGTCTTGACTATTCTGGCGTTGTAGATGCTGAACTTTGGCCTAGTCCAACGTTGCCCGTAACAGGGTAGCCATACAGGCTAGGTACGGGTTTAGTTGTTTGCCATGCTGAGGAATGTGGTTGACCAAGAAGGAATTTTGTCCCTCATTAAGTTGAGAGATATTTAACTGGGCCCCTCGATGAGTCTGTCCAAGAAATGCGTGGCCACACAGGGAAATGGGACTAACTCAAGGAATCGAGAAAGTTATGGTTTGGATTAAAGGATGACTTTCCCATGCCTTATCCATGACCAAAATATCGTGTGACAATAGGGATTATGACAAGGTGGTACTTAGGTTAAATCGTAAATGTTAAAACAATAACTCACGTGTTTTGGGTAGTCGTGATGGCTTGCTAGAGTCCGCTAGCTCTCGACTTGTGAGTCATAGAGATGGCTTGCTACCAACTTCATGTGAGGCCTGCTGGGTCATACATGAGCAGGATCAAGATACTGTAATGTGACACAAATTAGGGTTTAATTCGTGAGTCACTTTAGTGACACAATTTAAGATATAGTTGAATGTCTTAGGACATGAAGTCTTGTCTTAAATAAAATCTACATTTGTGATATTTAAATTTGTTAGACAAGTTTAAATATATTAATTGTTAAATAGTTAATTTGATTAATCTATTTACAATTGAATTGTTATTTAAAATATTAGGGAATAATGAATTGGCAAAGTCTCCTAAAAGTTAGGGGATTATTGATTTATTAAATTTTCTAATATTGGAAGATAACAAGAGGAGGGTGGCGCCTCACTCTTGAATTATTTAATGAAATATGATTTTGTTAATTTGAATTCAAGATTCAAGTTTGAATTAAGATATTGGGGTAATATTTTAATTCAATTTGTTAAGGATATTAATAAGTTGGTTTTAACTTCCTAAGAGTTAGGATTGTTATCTTATTTATTAAATTCCTATAACAGATAATGGGGGTGGCGCATTCTTGGATTATGATATGCAAGATTTGATCTTGCATTTTGAATTTCAAGAATGCATTTTGAATTTAAATTAAGATATTACTGTAATATTTTAATTAAGAATTCAAATCCTCCTGACTCATTCCAACCAATGGGAAGTGGGCATTCAAGATTTAGGTTTCAAGATTTGATCTTGAAATTTAAATTTAAATTTCCTTTTAATCTTGAATTATAATATTAATGTAATTTTATAATCAAGATTTAGGGATTCCCTAATTAGATTAGTAATTCCCTATTTTCAAGATTATAATTCCCTATTTTCATGAGTTAGGAATGGGACTCTATAAATACAAACATAAGTAGCCTAGAAACCCTAGCCCAAAGTGAGAGGTCAAGTCGCCTATTCCAAGTGGGAAAAAGAGAGTTTTGAAAAAACCCTAAAACTTAGGGTTTAGGCGAGTTGTGTGAGATAAAGAGGAGAAAGTCACATAACCCTAGAGTTGTGTGGCCAAGAACTTGATTCTTGGTTCTGCGCCACCAAATCTTAGAGTTCTTCAAGAAGTGTTCTTGAAGATTCAAGATTGTAGATCGGATCTCGTGATCTCTTGGAGAAGAGATTGAAGGCTAGCACCTGGGTATCTGCCAAACTGTTCGTGTGGATCACCGGCAGAGGAAGGACACGAGTCTGTGGACTTCTCGGAAATTGCAGTCATTCAGCATTCTCTGATATAGGTAAACATCTCATCTCACTGTTATAAACACATGTAGTGGATCCTGTGGAGGAGATTATAGGTTTTGCAAAAATTTTTAATTTTACCCTTTTTCCGCTGCGCTTGCTCTATAATCTCCAACAGTGGTATCAGAGCCACGCTATCTGTGTGTTTATGCTAGTTTTGTGAATATACATGTTGATGTATGTTTGTGTGTTTGTCTATATGCTCGAATTTTGCAATTGTCCACCACACGTTTTTAACCGAATCTAAGAATGGTGCAAATTTATGTATTTGATACATAAGGTAATCAATTTGATTGATTTAAAAATTTTCTTGAAAAGTTTAGGTCTTGGCTGAAAATTGTAAATTGTGAATTTATAAATTTTGGGTCAATAAATTCGATTTCTTGAATATGATTCTTGAAATTTTGAATTATTGATGCAAGACTTATTTTTCAAGAAGGCATGTTAAATTGCACAAACCCTAATTGAACACAATCAAAAATCATTTTTTTGTGTTGTTGATGCCGTGTATATATATATATATGAATTGTTCATGTATGTTTGAGTATGGTGTTAGATATGGCTCTAGGTCTTATTTTGGTAAATACGGCCTGCGTGTCGTCTCCCTAAATTCTGGATGTAAATTTCTTTTCTCACCTCACTCCCCTCATATGTTCGAATGAGGTTTCCCAATGTAATTTTTCTTTTTCTTTTAGAAAGATTCTCTCATTGGCTTGAGGGAATTTAGGGTAGATGAGCCATATCTAAACACGGTTATTTTATGCATTTAGTTTTTGTATGTGATACAAATTGGCGCTAGATGTATGTTTAGGGTTCGCGATTTTAACATGCAAATTTTATATTACGCACAACCACGTATTCGATACAAGCGTAGGATTTTGTATGAGATACAAAATTCGTGCATGTGTTTATATGTATATGATACATAGGGAATAAACACTTGGCACACTCGTTTAATTTTAAAATTGGATTTAAAATTGAACCAAAAATTGAACCTAAAATTGAACCCTTATAAATTCATAAGTTTTAATGCCATCAATAAAAAACCCTGTTAAAATCTTGATCATTGTGGAGTGGTGATATCCCAAGCTACATGTATCTACTTTTATCTTGAGGAGACACGGGTGAATGGAAGATTCAACGTGATGCCTTATTGAAATCTTGGTTTGTTCGATGCGGTGATAGCCCAAGCTACACGTGTTTGATGGGCCTTGATGATGTAGGGTTGGGCTTTCGCCTCATTGTTTTGAGTTTGGCCATTCACAAGTTTTATTGTGCGACTTAATGGGGTTATCAAATCGGATTTGGACCTCAAGGCATTAGATGGGATAAACATCTCATAATAAGTATCATCCGATGATACAGTCCCATAAAGATCTAAGAGTCACATATGATGTGATTGGTAAAGAGTTACCTACCTAAATAAACCTAAGGTTGCATTATCGCCCAAGCGAAGGTAATCTTTGGTGAAATATGGGTCTTAGCCACTAATAATAATTTTGCTGGGTTTTATAAAATGGTGGACCCTTTTGCTAATTAACTTTCATATCTTAATTGTAGAATCATGGCAAACAATATAAGTTCAGCATTATCACTGCGATCTATCCTTGAGAAGGATAAGTTGAATGGGACGAACTTCCTTGACTGGTTTCATAATTTAAGAATTGTTCTCACCCAAGAAAGGAAGCTTTATGTCCTAAAAAACCCTCCCCCTGAAGAGCCTGCCAACGACGCTCCAAGAGCTCAAAGAACTGCTTATGAGAAGCACTTCAATGACTCTGTGGACGTTGCTTGCCTAATGATAGCCACAATGGTTCCAGAGTTGCAAAAGAACTTGGAAATGTTGACGGCTTATGAGATGGTCACGCATCTCAAGGAAATGTTCCAGCAACAGGCTAGGCAAGAGAGGTATGAGACCACTAAGGCTCTACACTCTTGCAAGATGGCTGAAGGTGCATCTGTTAGTATCCACGTCTTGAAGATGAAGGGGTACATAGATCACCTTAGTAGGTTGGGATTTCCCATTACTCCAGAGCCTGCGACGGATTTGATCCTAAACTCGCTGCCTAGAAGTTATGACTAGTTTGTCATGAACTTCAACATGAATGGAATGGAGAAATCGATTTCTGAACTGCATGGGATGCTCAAGACTGCTGAGGCATCCATTAAAAAGGCGCCTGATGCAATCTTGATGGTTCAGAAAAACCAGGGGAAAGGGAAGGGCAAAAGAAAGAGGAAGGTTAAAGCCCCGGTTGGTGAGACCAAGCCAGGGGACAAGCCTAAACTTGTCAAGAAGGCGAAGCCCACAAAGGATGCAATCTGCTTTTTCTGCCAAAAGCCAGGACATTGGAAAAGAAATTGCAAATTGTATTTGGAAGATCAAAAGAAGAAGAAGAGCAGTGAAGTCCCTACTTCAGGTATCTTTGTTATAAACGTTCACTTGTCTACTTTAACCACTTGGGTATTAGATACAGCATGTGGTTCTCACATTTGTACAAATGTGCAGGGTCTTCGAGACAGTAGAAAGCTGGACAGAAGCGAGGTGGACCTACGCGTAGGCAATGGAGCAAGAGTTGTTGTTGTTGCTGTGGGAACATACGAGCTTGTGTTGCCCTCTGGGCTTATTTTCATTTTGAATAATTGTTATTATGTACCTTCATTGAGTTCAAACATTATTTCCCTTTCTTATTTGGATAAGGAAGGTTTTACATGTGTAAACGGCAATGGAAGGTGTTATATTTATAAAGATAATGTTTTATTTTCTTATGGTGATTTGCAAGATAATCATTACATCTTAAAATTAGAACAACAACATGATAACAATATCTATAACGTTGATACCAAAAGGATCAAGATTAACGAATCAAATCCTACGTACCTTTGGCATTGTCGTTTAGGCCACATAAATGAGAAACGCCTAGAGAAGCTCCATGAAGATGGACTTCTAAGCTCATTTGATTTTGAATCATATGATGCTTGCGAATCTTGTTTACTTGGTAAATTGACAAAGGCGCCCTTCACTGGCCACAGTGAGAGAGCACCTGACTTATTGGGAATCATACATAGTGATGTATGTGGACCCATGAGTACTCAAGCTAGGGGTGGTTACTCATACTTCATAACGTTCACTGATCACTTCAGTAGGTATGGCTATGTCTACCTAATGAAGCACAAGTCAGAGTCTTTTGAAATGTTCAAAAGATTTCAAAGTGAGGTGGAGAACCAACTTGGCAAGAAAATCAAAGCCCTTCAATCCGATCGAGGAGGCGAGTATTTGAGCGAAGAGTTTATTGATCATCTTAGAAGTTGTGGGATAGTCTCACAACTTACACCTCCTGGAACTCCACAGTGGAATGGTGTTTCTAAGAGGAGGAATTGGACTTTATTAGATATGGTCCGATCTATGATGAATCAAGCTGATCTTCCGCCATCCTTTTGGGGGCATGCTCTAGAAACTGCTGCGTTCACACTTAACCGTGTTTCGTCTAAGGCTGTTGAGAAGACACCATATGAGATCTGGACTGTGAAGAGACCCAGTTTTTCTTACCTCAAGGTTTGGGGATGTGAAGTTTATGTTAAGCAACAGCCTAACGATAAATTGTCTCCCAAATCTCTAAAATGTTTATTTGTGGGATACCCCAAGGAAACAAGAGGGTACTATGTCTACTACCCATATGACAACAAAGTGTTTGTAGTCAGAAATGGATTCCTTTTAAAAGGATTTTGTCTCCAAAGGAGACAGTGGGAGTAAGATAGATCTTGAAGAGGTTCAAGATCCACAAGACACTCTAGAGGCACAGACGGAAACTAGAGAAGAGCCACAAGACATTGTGGCAACTCCTCTAGTAGCACAAGGACCACGAAGGTCTGATAGGACACGTTCTCAACCTGAAAGATATGGATTTTTTATGACTGAGAACAAGGATGTGTTGCTCATGGAGCGTGGTGAGCCTACCACCTATCAAGAAGCTATTGTGGGTCCCAACTCTGAAAAATGGGTTGAAGCCACGAAGGCAGAAATGCAATCCATGTACGACAATAGGGTATGGACCTTAGTCGATCCACCTGAAGGTGTAAAAGCCATAGGGTGCAAGTGGGTTTTCAAAAAGAAATCCGACATGGATGGCAATGTTAATGTCTTTAAGGCCAGGCTAGTTGCAAAGGGGTTCACTCAACGTCATGGTATTGATTATGATGAAACGTTTTCCCCAGTTGCAATGGCCAAGTCCATTAGGATCCTCCTTGCCATAGCCGCATATTATGACTATGACATATGGCAAATGGATGTCAAAACAGCATTCCTTAATGGAAGGCTGCCCGAAGATGTGTACATGACACAACCTGAGGGGTTTGTATGTCCAGAGGAACCAGAGAAGGTGTGAAAACTTCAGAGATCCATTTATGGATTGAAGCAAGCATCACGGAGTTGGAGATTTACAAGAAGAGTTTGGCTTCTTGCAAAACCCTGATGAGCCTTGTGTTTACAAGAAGGTTAGTGGGAGCACGATTGTGTTCTTGGTGATTTATGTCGATGACATATTTCTCATTGGAAATGATGTTCCTACCTTGGAGATTGTGAAATCTTGGTTGGGAAAATCATTCTCGATGAAGGACTTAGGAGAGGCTGCTTACATTTTAGGCATCAAGATCTATAAGATAGATCTCGAAGGCTTCTTGGATTAAGCCAGAGTACATACTTGGATAAGGTACTAAAGCAGTTCAGTATGCAGGATTCCAAGAAGGGATTCATACCGATGAATCATGGTTTAGGCCTGAGAAGGAATCAGTGTCCCAAGACACTTGATGAGCGAGGGCGCATGAGTGGCATCCCTTATGCTTCGGCAATAGGATCCATCATGTATGCCATGTTGTGTACTCGACCAGATGTGTCATTTTCCCTGAGTCTAACGAGCCGGTTCCAACAAGACCCTGGTGAGGATCATTGGACCGCTGTCAAAAACATCCTTAAGTTCCAAGCAGAGCACGATTGCTGATTCTACCACGGAGGCTGAGTATATAGCAGCATCAGATACAGCGAAGGAGGTTGTATGGATTAGGAAGTTCATTGCTGAGCTTGGTGTGGTTCCGACCATTGCTGATCCTATAACCTTGTATTGTGACAATAGTGGTGCTATTGCACAAGCCAAGGAGCCCCGGTCCCACCAGAGGACCAAGCATATACTCAGACGTTATCACCTTGTTAAAGAGATGGTTGACAGAGGTGATGGAGATTGTACCCTAGGGCCAATCATCTTATATGTTTGAACATATGTTTTGATTAATTTATGGATGATAAATTATGTCGTTATCATATTATTAGCATGTTTACTGTGATAATAATCCTTGATTAATTATGTGATAATTACTCTAAACTGTCCCTGGTCGATTATTCATGTGGGAACGTGAATGAACTAAGACCAGCATGACTTCGGTGTAAGGAGATACACGCATAAGATGCTTTACGAGAGTCAGGGTGCAATTTTGTAAGGGGTTACAAATTGTTGGACTGACCCGGAGAGTCCTGCATGGGTTTAGTCATGAGCTAGCCTCTTCTGTACACCTGTCACGATGCCCTTAGACCTGAGGTCTTGACTATTCCGGTGTTGTAGATGTCGAACTTTGGCCTAGTCCAACGTTGCCCGTAACAAGGTAGCCATACAGGCTAGGTACGGGTTTGGTTGTTTACCGTGCTGAGAAATGTGGTTGACCAAGATGGAATTTTGGCCCTCATTAAGTTGAGAGATATTTAACTGGCGCCCTCGATGAGTCTGTCCAAGGAATGTGTGACCACACAGGGAAATGGGACTAACTCAAGGAATCGAGAAAGTTATGGTTTGGATTAAGGATGACTTTCCTGTGCCTTAGTCATGACCAAAATATCGTGTGACAATAGGGATTAAGACAAGGTGGTACTAAGGTTAAGTCGTTTATGTTAAAGCGATAACTCACGTGCTTTGGGTAGTCATGATGGCTTGCTAGAGTCCGCTCACGACTTGTGAGTCATAGAGATGGCTTGCTGCCAACTTCACGTGAGGCCTGCTGGGTCACACACGAGCAGGATCAAGATACCATAATGGGACATGAATTAGGGTTTAGTTCGTGGGTCACTTTAGTGACACAATTTAAGGCATAGTTGAATGTCTGGGACATGAAGTCTTGTCTTGAAAATTATCTACGTTTGTGATATTTAAATTTGTTAGACAAATTTAAATATATTAATTGTTAAATAGTTAATTTGATTAATCTATTTACAATTGAATTCTTGTTTAAAATATTAGGGAATAATAAATTAAAGGCTTAAGTGCACTTTTGGTCCCAATACTATGACTAAGGTTTCAATTTGGTCCCATAACTATTTTTGTTGCAGATTTGGTCCCAAACCTTCGCAAAAAGTTTCACAGTTAGTCCCCTGGTCACTTCCGTCCAATTTTCGCCGTTAATTGTGACGTGGCAGTGTGACTGGGATGCTGACGTGGCAAAATCAAATGAGATGGACTAAATTAGGATCAATATGTAACATTTCATAACTTCTCTGGACTGAACGCATAATTTTATTGAAAATGAATTGCCATTCTCCCTCAACGCCTCCGATTCCGATCCCTCCTTCTTCTTCGGAAATCGACGGCGACGAGGTTCAAAATCGGAACCCTACTGGTTCGATTTCAGAGGAGGAGGAGAAATTCGTTTCGAAACTAAGCAGTATCGAAGTATCTGAGCAAGAAGAAGCCGTGATTTCGCTGCGAAACATCACGAGAACGCGAGAGGACGCGAGGGTTTCTCTATGTACGAATCCTCTGCTCTCGTCACTCCGATCGTTGATCGGAGTGAGGAATTCCGTCGTGGTGCAAGTAAACGTCGTGGGATTTACAGAGTCGCAAGAACACGTGGCGGGAGCTTTATTCAGCTTGGCGTTAGACGACGAGAACAAAATAGCGATCGGAGTAATGGGCGCGTTGGAGCCATTAATGAACGTGTTGAGGTCGTCGGAGTCGGAACGGACTCGGCACGACTCGGCGATGGCGTTGTACCATTTGAGTCTGGCTCAGAGCAATAGGGTGAAGCTGGTGAAGCTCGGGGTGGTGCCAACGCTGTTGTCGATGGTGAAATCGGGGAAGTCGGCGAGTAGGGTGTTGTTGATTCTGTGTAATTTGGCGGCGTGTACAGAAGGGAGGACGGCGATGCTGGATGCGAATGCGGTGGAGTGTGTGGTGGAGGTGTTGAAGATTTCCGAAGAAGAAGGAGGGATCGGAATTGGAGGCGTTGAGGGAGAATGGCAATTCATTTTCAATAAAATTATGCGTTCAGTCCAGAGAAGTTATGAAATGTTACATATTGATCCTAATTTAGTCCATCTCATTTGATTTTGCCACGTCAGCATCCCAGTCACACTGCCACGTCACAATTAACGGCGAAAATTGGACGGAAGTGACCAGGGGACTAACTGTGAAACTTTTTGCGAAGGTTTGGGACCAAATCTGCAACAAAAATAGTTATGGGACCAAATTGAAACCTTAGTCATAGTATTGGGACCAAAAGTGCACTTAAGCCTAAATTAAATAAGTTTCCTAAATGTTAGGGGATTATTGATTTATTAAATTCTTTAATATTGGATAACAAGAGAGAGAGGGTGGCGCCTCTTTCTTGATTTAGTTAATAAAAATGTTTGGTTAATTTAAATCAAGATTTGAATTTGAATTCAAGATTTGATTTTGATTTCAAGATTCAAATTTGAATTAAGATATTAGGGTAATATTTTAATTCATAATTGTTAGGGAATTTGAATTCAAGATTCAAATTTCAATTAAAGATATTAGGGTAATATTTTAATTCAATTTGTTAGGGAAATTAATAAGTTGGTTATAACTTCCTAAGAGTTAGGGTTGTTATTTTAATTATTAAATTCCTATAAATGGGAGGGAGGATGGCGCATGGCTTGGATCCATCCAATGGGCAAGATTTGATCTTGCATTTTGGATTTCAAGATTGCATTTTGAATTTCAAATTAAGATATTAATGTAATATTTTAATTAAGAATTCAAATCCTCTTGACCAATGGGGATTGGGCATTCAAGATTTAGTTTTCAAGATTTGATCTTGAAATTTAAATTTAAATTGCCTTTTAATTTTGAATTATAATATTAATGTAATATTATAATTAAAGATTTGGGAACCCCTATTTCCTGATTATCAATTCCCTATTTTCATGGGTTAGGAATGAGACTCTATATATATATAGCCATATACACAAGTCGAGTTCGACCCCTATTTTTAGTGAGACTAAAAATTCGACTTAACCCTAGAGAGGAGAGAAGAAGAGTCGACTTTTCAAGAGAGAGAAGTTCGACTTGAAATCTTGGGAAACTAGGGTTTTCAAAATCGGCTTGAGTTGTGTGTGAGTTTTGCGCCACATTCTTGGGGATTCAAGAAGTGTTCTTGAATCTCAAGATTCGTAGATTGGGTTTCTGCATTCTCTTGGAGAAGAGATTGGAGGCTAGCACCTCGGTGTCTGCTAAACCGTTCGTGTAGATCATTGGCAGAGGAAGGACACGCATTGCTGTGGACTTCTCGGAATCGCAATTTTCAAAGCTACCGATTGAATTTTGGTAAACTTCTTTCCCTACTAGTATAAACACAATTAGTGGATCCTCGAAGGAAATTATAGGCTATGCGTTTTTTTTATTTTACCTTTTTTCTTCCGCTGCGCTCGCTCTATAATTTCCCAACAGTGGTATCAGAGCCAGGTTATTCTTGTGTTTATTCTAGTTTTGTGATGTACATGAGATGTATGTTGGATGTTTATAGTTTTTCATTCGTATGCTTAATTTTGCGAAAATCCACCACATGAATTTTTCGAACCTAATCTAAAGTTTGGTGCAAATTTATGTAATTGATACATAGGGTAATCAATTGGATTGATTAAAATTTTCCTAAAAATATAGTCTTGGTTGAAAATTTTAAAATTAGGAATTTATAAATTTTTGGGTCAATAATTTGAATTCTTGAATATGATTCTTGAATTCTTTAATTATTGATGCAAGACTTAATTTTTCAAGAGGGCATGTTAAATTGCACAAACCCTAATTGAACACAATCAAGAAAATCGTTTTTTTTTTGTGTGTTGTTGTATGACCGTGTATGTTTACATATATATGTGAATTGTTCATGTATGACTATGGTGTTGGATATGACCAGTTTGTCATGAACTTCAACATGAATGGAATGGAGAAATCGGTTTCTGAACTGCATGGGATGCTCAAAACTGCTGAGGCATCCGTTAAAAAGGCGCCTAGCACAGTCTTGATGGTTCATAAAGACCAGGGGAAAGGGAAGGGCAAAGGAAAGAGGAAGGGTAAAGCCCCGGTTGGTGAGACCAAGCCAGGGGACAAGCCTAACCCACAACCTGCCAAGAAGGCGAAGCCTTCAAGGGATGCGAATTGCTTTTTCTGCCAAATGTCAGGACATTGGAAAAGGAATTGCAAATTGTATTTGGAAGATCAAAAGAAGAAGAAGAGCGGTGAGGTCACTACTTCTGGTATCTTCGTTATAGACGTTCACTATTCTACTTTAATTACTTGGGTATTAGATACAGCATGTGGTTCTCACATTTGTACAAATGTGGAGGGTCTTAGAGACAGTAGAAAGCTGGACAGAAGCGAGGTGGACCTACGTGTGGGCAATGGAGCAAGAGTTGCTGCTATTTCTGTGGAAACATACGAGCTTGTGTTGCCCTCTATGCTTATTTTCGTTTTAAATAATTGTTATTATGTACCTTCATTGAGTTCGAACATTATTTCCCTTTCTTATTTGGATAAGGAAGGTTTTACATGTGTAAACGGCAATGGAAGGTGTTCTATTTATAAAGACGATGTTCTATTTGCTTATGGTGATTTGCAAGATAATCATTACGCTTTAAAATTAGAACGACAACACGATAACAATATCTATAACATTAATACCAAAAGGATTAAGATTAACGAATCAAATCCTACGTACCTTTGGCATTGTCGTTTAGGCCATAAACACGAGAAACTCCTAGAGAAGCTCCATAAAGATGGACTTCTAAGCTCATTTGATTTTGAATCATATGATGCTTGCGAATCTTGTTTACTTGGTAAGATGACGAAGGCGCCCTTCACTGGACACAGTGAGAGAGCACCTAACTTATTGGGAATCAAACATAGTGATGTATGTGGACCCATGAGTACTCAAGCTACGGGTGGTTACTCATACTTCATCACGTTCACTAACGACTTCAGTAGGTTTGGCTATGTCTACCTAATGAAGAACAAGTCAGAGTCTTTCGAAATGTTCAAAAGATTTCAAAGTGAAGTAGAGAACCAAATTGGCAAGAAAATCAAAGTCCTTCGATCCAATCGAGGAGGCGAATATTTGAGCCAAGAGTTTGTTGATCATCTTAGAAGTTGTGGAATAGTCTCACAACTTACCCCTCCTAGAACTCCACAGTGGAATGGTGTTTCTGAGAGGAGGAATCAGACTTTATTAGATATGGTTTGATCTATGATGAGTCAAGCTGATCTTCCACCATCCTTTAAGGGGCATGCTCTAGAAACTGTTGCGTTCACACTTAACCGTGTTCCGTCTAAGGCAGTTGAGAAGACACCATATGAGATATGGACTGGGAAGAGGCCCAGTTTGTCTTACCTCAAGGTTTGGGGATATGAGGTTTATGTTAAGCAACAGCCTAACGATAAACTGTCTCCCAAATCCCTAAAATGTTTATTTGTGGGATACCCCAAGGAAACAAAGGGGTATTATGTCTAGTACCCATCTGACAACATAGTGTTTGTAATCATAAATGGATTCTTTTTGGAAAGAGATTTTGTCTCCAAAAGAGACAGTGGGAGTAAGATAGATCTCGAAGAGGTTCAAGATCCACAAGACACTCTAGAGGCACAGACGGAAACTAGAGAAGAGCCACAAGATGTTGTGGAAGCTCCTCTAGTAGCACAAGGACCACGAAAGTCTGATAGAACACGTTCTCAACCTCAAAGATATGGATTTTTGATGACTGAGAACAAGGATGTGTTGCTCATGGAGCATGGTGAGCTGACCACCTATCAAGAAGCTATTGTGGGTCCAAACTCTGAAAAATAGGTTGAAGCCATAAAGGCAAAGATGCAATTCATGTACGACAATAAGGTATGGACCTTAGTTGATCTACCTGAAGGTGTAAAAGCCATAGGGTGCAAGTGGGTTTTCAAGGAGAAAACCGACATGGATGACAACGTTAATGTCTTTAAGGTCAGGCTAGTTGCAAAGGGGTTCACTCAACGTCATGGTATTGACTATGATGAAACATTTTTCCCCAGTTGCAATGGCCAAGTCCATTAGGATCCTCTTGCCATAGCCACATATTATGACTATGAGATATGGCAAATGGATGTCAAAACAACATTCCTTAATGGAAGGCTGCCCGAGGATGTGTACATGACACAACTTGAGGGGTTTGTATGTCCAGAGGAGCCAGAGAAGGTGTGCAAGCTTCAGAGATTCATTTATGGATTGAAGCAAGCATCACGGAGTTGGAATCATCATTTTGATGAGGTATTCAAAGAGTTTGGCTTCTTGCAAAACCCTGATGAGCCTTGTTTTTACAAGAAGGTTAGTGGGAGCACGATTGTTTTCTTGGTGCTTTGTGTCGATGACATATTGCTCATTGGAAATGATGTCCCTACCTTGGAGATTGTGAAATCTTGGTTGGGAAAATCATTCTCAATGAAGGACTTAGGAGAAGCTGCTGATATTCTAGGCATCAAGATCTATAGAGATAGATCTCGAAGGCTTCTTAGATTTAGTCAGAGTACATACTTGGATAAGGTACTGAAACGGTTCAGTATGCAAGATTCCAAGAAGGGATTCATACCGATGAATCATGGCATCCCTTATGCTTCGGCAATAGGATCCATCATGTATGTCATACTTTGTACTTGACCCGATGTGTCGTTTGCCCTAAGTATGACGAGCCGGTTCCAACAAGACCCTGGTGAGGATCATTGGACCGCTGTCAAAAACATCCTTAAGTACTTGAGAAGGACTTAGGATGAATTCTTGGTTTATGGTGGAACTGATGAAGAGCTTGTTGGGAATTCTAGGCGCCTAACGCAGCGGAAGCAAATATAAAAATAAAATAAAATAGGCCAGGTCCTAAAATTCCCGAACGGATTTGCTAGTAGAATTTAAAACTTTTAAGATAGTGGTATACCTCACGAGTTTCAATAGGTTGGTTGTACAAGGCATGTCCTAGGAATCCATTCACAGCATCCTCCCTCTGCCGGTAATCCACACGAACAGTTTTCTGGGCACCAAGGTGCTAGCCTTCCGTTGTTTTCTCCAAAAGAACCAGGGACCAATCTACAGTGTATTTGAACTCAAGAACTCCTTCTTGATTCAAACTCCAAAAGTGGCGCAATGGAGAATTCCCCACAAGAACTCCTTCTTGTCTTTCCTGTTGGGAAATCGCCATGCTTATAAAGCAGCGGAAACGGAAATAAAACAAAAATTTTAAACCAAACATAGCGATTTCTTTCCCAATAGATCCGCTATATGGATCTGTATCGGTATAAGGACAAGAATTTACCCAAATCGATCGGCTGTTCTTTGCGTTTACGAATGTGAGGAGTCCACTCCGAGTGTGCTCCCTCCACCGGTGATCCACACGAACAGTTTGGTAGATGCCTAGGTGCTAGCCACGTTCACTTCTCTAAGTAAACCAGGAGCCTTATCTACGGTGTTCTTGGATTCAAGAACTCTTCTCAAAATCCAAGATAAGATGGCGCCTATGATCAAGAATGTGGTTCTTGATCTCACACACAACTCAACACACAAATCCTAAAACACTTCTAGGGTTTGCGCCACTTTCTCTCTCTAGAAAGACTAGGGTTGTGTTTTTCTCTCTCAAACTTTCACCAAGACTCAAAACAATTTTGCTCTTGTGAAAATTTTAGCTAAAGTCGAAATTCCCAAGGTATGAGAGAGTCTCTCCAAAGTCGACTTCTAGCTATATCTATATATAGGGTTTAGGCTTTGATAATTATAATTAGGGTTTCCCAAAATTATACAATTATCAAATTATTAAATCATGAGATTACACTAATATCATGATTTTAGGACTTGAATTCCTAATTATATTATTACCTTGATATTATAATTTGGATCCAAATGCAATCTTGGAGAATCAATTTGGAAGATCAAATCTTCCCAAAGAGATTCCCAAGCCATGCGCCTAGTCCAAGGAAATTTGTTGGAAATTTAATAAACTAAAATAACAAACCTAACTATTAGGTAGTTATAACTAATTTGTTATTTTCCAACAATATTGATTTAAGATATTACCATAATATCTTAAGTCAATCCTCAAATTCGAATTTTTAGTCTTTTATTGGATTAAAATATTACATTAATATTCAAATCCATCTAGACCCAAAAATTCGACTTTCCTATATATATATATTATATATTATTATTGAATTAAAATATTACACTAATATCTAATTCAACCATTTGAAATCTAGATCAAATCTATTTGAATTTCAAATCTTCAAGCCATGACTTTAATTAATAAAACATTTCTATTAATTAAAATAGGCTAGTATTAGGCGCCAACCTCATCCCCATTTATCCTAATATTAGTGAATTTAATAAATCAATAATTTCCTAACTTTTAGGAAACTTATCTAATTTATTTATTCCTAATATTATAAATAGGAATATAATTGTAAATAGCATAATCCAATTATCTATTTAATAATTATTATATATATATATATATATTTAAATTTGTCCCACAAATCTAAATATCATATATCTGTAGATATTTATTTAAGACAATATTTCCTGTCCCAGACAGTCAATTATGTCTTAAACGGTGTCACCAATGTGACCCACGAATTAACCCTAATTCGTGTCCCGATGTGGCATCTTGATCCTGCTCGTGTGTGACCCAGCAGGCCCCACGTGAAGTTGGCAGCAAGTCATCCCTATGACTTACAAGTCGAGAGCGGACTCTAGCAAGCCATCACGACTACCCAAAACACGTGAGTTATCGTTTAACGCCGAAACGACTTAACCTCAGTACCACCTTGTCCAATTCCCTTTTTGTCCTACGATATTTCGGTAATGGATCAGGCATGGGAAAGTCATCCAAAATCCATACCTCAACTTTCTCGATTCCTTGAGTAAGTCCCAATTTCCAGTGTGGCCACACATTCCTTGGACAGACTCATCGAGGGGCCCAGTAAAATATCTCCCATCTCTATGAGGGACAAAATTCCATCTTGGTCAACCATATTCCTCAGCACGGTAATCAACCAGACCCGTACTTAGCCCTTATGGCTACCCTGCTACGCGCAACGTTAGACTAAGCCAAAGTCTGACAACTACAACGCCAGAATGATGAAGACCTCAGGTCTTGAGGGCATCGGGACAAGCGTACCAGGAGAAACTAGCTAATGACTAAAACCATGTAGGATTCTCCGGGTCAGTCCAGCAACTCGTAACCCCTTACGTAATTGCACCATGACTCTCGTACCAGCATCTAGTGCATGCATCCCTATGCACCGAGGTCATGCTGGTCTTAGTTCAATTCAAGTTCCCACTCGAATGATCGACCAGGGACAGTTTAGATTAATTATTCTATAATTAATCACGGACTGCTATCACAGTAAACATGCTAATAATGTGATAACCATTAATTTATCTCTATAAATTAATTGATATGTTCACAACATATCTATAAGATGATTGGCCCTAGGGCACAATCTTCATCAAACTCCCACTTGCACTAGGTACAATCATTAATCAAACTGTTCCTAACACTTAGGAACATCCATTAATGTGTCTAATTCCCACTTGACATTACATAATACTTATGTAAGACCTGTGCTGGGGTTTTATTCAGAGGATTTGGCAAAATATCCTCGACTGCTATGTTTCCATATCTCAATATCATCTCTAGGTGATGTCGTCTGAGTGCTTATCACTGTCGGAACATCAGTGGGGAACTCCTTCCCTCTTGGTGTCTTCCTGTCCCACAGGATGATCACCAAGTGTACTTCAGACACTTGTTTTACAGTCTGCGTCTCTACGCGACCAACCCATTCCTTGTAGAATCAGTAATCGTACTCTGCTTGGAACCATTCCAACTTTACGATTACTATGTTCAGGAAATACATTTCAACTGCGATCAGTCTTGGCTGGCTTGAATAATGCGCTTTGTGTAACACCTTACACTAATTCTACCATAAACCAAGAATTTGTCCTCAGTGCTTCATAAGTACTTAAGGACCCTAATGACAGCTTCCCGGGGACCTCAACAGGGTCACAGCTCGTCATTCAAAGGGCAAGGGTCATATTGAGTCTGGTACAACATGATGGATCCTTTTGCCAAAGCATAAGGGATGCCAATCATGTGTCCTTTGCTCATCACGTGTCTCAGGAAACACTGATTCTTGCTAAGGACCAAAACGTGATTCATCGGCATGAATCTCTTCTTGAAATCTCGCATACTGAACTCCTTCATTATCTTATCCAAGAACGTACTTATGACTCAATTTTAAGAAATCTCCAAGATCTATCACCATAGATTCTTGTTACCTACACCATAGGCCACTTCTTTCCTTCATCGAGAGTGATTTACTCATCTAGGATTCACAATCCTCAAGATAGTAATGTCACTTTCGACTAGCGATATGTCAATGACATATTGCACCAAGAATTCAATCGTGCTCCCACTAACCTTATTGGAAACATAGGACCTATCAAGGTTTTTGAAAGAAGCCAAACCCTTTTGACATCTTTACCCAACAATGACAAAAGTTTCTCGATAGGTGGCGGGCTCACCACGCTCCTAGAGCAACACATCCCTGCTCTCAATAACCAAAGATCTCTATCTTTGAAACTGAGAACGTGTTCTATCAGAACTTTGTTGTCCTTATGTTTTAGAGGAGCTTCCACAACTCCTTGCGGAACTTTTCTAATTTTCGTCTACGCCTCTCAAGTGTCTTGTGGATCTTGAACTCCTTCAAGATTCATCTTGCTCCCACTGTTTCTTTTGGAAACAAAGAATTCCTTTCTAAAAGGTATTCACCTCTGACTTACAAACCCTTTTGTAATCAGGTGGGTAGTTTGACTTGATACCCCTTACGCGTTCTCTTAGGGTATCCCACAAGTACATGCTTGAGGGTTTTTGAAGACAGTTTATAATCTGACCTTGGCTTATTATAAACTCCGAAGTCCTCAAAGTTGAGACAAATCATTTATGGGACTCTTCCCATACCATATCACATATGGCGTCTCTTAGACGAAATGGTTAAGTGTGAAGTCAACAGCTTCTAGAGCACACCCTTTAGAGGTTGGCAGAAGATCAATTAGATTCATCATAGATCAAACCTTATCCCATAGGGTTTGATACTTTTCCTCAAAACACCATCCACTATGGGGTTTTAGGAAGAGCAAGTTGTGAGACCATCTCACAGCTTCTAGGATGATTAAACTTATATCTTGATTCAAATCGTTGTTCCCTCGATCAAATCGAGTAACTTGATTTTCTTGTCAAGTTAATTCTCTACTTCTTTTTGAAATCTCTATTTCAAAAGATCTCTTGACTTGTGTTTCAAGAAGGGTAGCCGTAGATCTAGCCTTTTGAAGCAGTTAGTAAGAGTCATTTACTTTTAGCTCAACTACTTGTGGGTCCTCATACATCAACTATGTATGTTTCCCAGAAGTCAGACATTTTATTACTGTGGTCAGTAAAGGAATGTCACTTGTTATTTTTTCATTTCAAACAAGACTTGCAAGCATCATACGATTCATAATCATGTGAGCTTTGGAAGTTCATCTATATGAAGTTTCCCAAGGCCTTTCTCGTTTGTATGGTTAAAATGACAATTGCCAAAAGTATGTAGGATTTAGATTCGCTAATCTTAATCCTCTTCTTGTATCAATGTTATGAATATTGTCATTGTTTCTAATTTAAGACATAATGGTTTTGCAAATCACATAAGCAAACAATCATTACTTTATTAAAGTAGAAACCAATTCTTTAAATGTTTACACATAAGATCTTCCTTATCTCTATAAGGAGAAAATAATGTTCAAAACTTTAAAGAATAACAATAAACTAGCCCTAGGGGCTATCCAAGCTCTCATGTTCCTTCAGTAGCATTGGCAGCAACCTTTGCTCCATTGTCCACTTCCAGGTCCATATCGCTCACGTCCTCGTTTTCTACTGTCTCTGAAGACCCTGCACATCAAATGTGAGAACCACATATCGTATCCAATACTTTAGTGGTTAAGTAGAAAAGAAGATTAACAAAGATACCTGAAGTAGAGGCTTGAACGCACTTCTTTTGATCTTCCCAGTAGTACTTGCACTTTCTCATCGCGTGTCCTGACACTTGACAGAAAGCACAAGATACTTCCTCTGAGGGCTTTGCCTTCTTGGCAGGTGATTGATTAGGGTCGTCCTCTGGCTTGGTCTCACCATCCAGCTCGATTCCCTTCATCTTTTCTTTGCCCTTCAATTTCCTTTCCCTCTTCTGAATCAGGGATGCCTCAACTGACTTGAGCATTCCATGCAACTCAGAAACTGTCTTCTCTGTTCCTCTCCTATAGTAGCTTCTGACAAATGAGTCATAGCTCTTAGGCAGTGAGCACAGGATTATGCCTGCGGCAATCTCAGGTTGAACAGGGAGTCCCAGCCTTTCAAGATGATCTAGGTACCCTCTCATGTGAGTGACATGGTAACCAACAGAATCACCTTCAGCCATTTTGCAAGACATAAGAGCCTTGGTGGTCTCATATCTATCTTGTCTGATTTGATAGCGGAACATTTCCTTGAGACGCATAATCATCTCATATGACATCAATGTGTCCAAGCCCTCATGAAGTTCTGGAATCATTGTGTCTATCATCAGACAAGAGACCTCCAGCGAGTCGTCGAAGTGCTTCTCCCAAACCCTCCACTCAGTCCCTGGAGCGCCCTTGGCAGGCTCTTTAGGGATAGGTTTGTCCAGAACATAGAGTCTCCTCTCATGGGTGAGAACAATTCTCAGATTATGAAACCAGTCGAGGAAGTTCGTTCTGTTCAGCTTATCCTTCTCAAGGATAGGTCGCAGTGAAAAAGTTGAACTACTAGTTGCCATTTGATTCTACAATTTCAAAGATATGAATTTTAATTAGCAGAAAAAAAATGTGTCCACCATTCTATAAAACCCAGCAAAATTTATTATTGGTGGCTAAGACCCATATTTCACCAAAATTTACCGTCGCTGAGGGCGATCATGCACCTTTTGGTTATTTAGGTAGGTAACTCTTTACCAATCACATCATATGTGACTCTTAGATCCTTATGGGACTGTATCATCGTATGATACTTATTATGGCATGTTTATCCCATCTAATGCCTTGAGGTCCAAAACCGTTTTGATAACCCCATTAAGTCACACAATAAAACTTGTGAACGGCTAGGTCCAAACGACGAGGCCGAAGCCCAGCCCCATATCATCAACGGCGTCACTTAAATACGTGTCGCTGAGGGCGATCACCGCATTTAATGACCCAAGATTTCAATGGGCGTCGAACTGAAAACCCCCATTCACCCGTGTCTCCTCGAGGTCAAGGCAGATACGTGTCGCTGAGGGCGATCACCGCTCCACGATGAACAAGATTTCAACAGGGTGTTTTATTGATGGCATTAAAACTTAAGATTTTCTAAAAGGGTTTGATTTTTGAAAAAGTTCCGTTTTATAGTTTAATTTTAAAACTCCTTTTAAAATTAAACGAGTCATGCCACATGTTTATTCCCCAAGTGTATCACATACACATAAACATGTGCACGGATCTTGCATCATATGCAAAATCCCATGCTCGTATCGCATACGAAATTATTGCGCCAAAGCGGGGTAAATAGCATGTTAAAATCGCGTCCTAAACATACATCTAGCGCTTTGCATCACATACAATGCTAAAATGTAAAACAGACATATATCGTGTTTAGATATGGCCCACCTATCCTAACAATTCTCCCAAGCCAATGAGAGAATTTTTCTAAAAAGAAACGTAAAATTACAAGAGAGTAAACCCCAGTTACATTGAGGTATAAACTGAAAAGTAAAATTACATCGGATAGAGGGAGACGACACGCAGGCCGTATACACCAAAAACCTAGAGCCATATCCAACACCACACAATTACATATATGAACCATTCATACAATTATGTCAAACACGATATATCAAACACACATATCAAAACCGATTTTGGTATTGTGTTTAATTAGGATTGTGCAATTTTAACATGCCCTTTTCTTGAATTTAGGCCCATTATCAATAATTATAAAATTCAAGAATCATATTCAAGAATTTAATTATTGATCTGAAAAGTTTATAAAATTCATAATTTTAATAAATTTTCAGCCACCCCTTTTATAATTATAATTAAAACAATTTTAACTATAATCATAAGGAATTTCGACTTTTGCCTAAAAATTCAAGAAAATATTCAAATCAATCATATTGATTTCTTTAAGTATCATATACATAAAATTTGCACCTTTAGCATTAATTCCAAAAGGTTTTGGTGGATCTTTTTCGTAAAACATCAACTATCATGCCAATGAAAAACGGTAAAAACATACATTACACATCACATGTATAATCACCAAAACCAATACAGATCCAAGAATAGCGTGGCTCTGATACCACTGTTGGGAAATCGCCATGCTTATAAAGCAGCGGAAACGGATATAAAACAAAAATTTTAAACCAAACATAGCGATTTCTTTCCCAATAGATCCGCTATATGGATCTGTATCGGTATAAGGACAAGAATTTACCCAAATCGATCGGCTGTTCTTTGCGTTTACGAATGTGAGGATTCCACTCCGAGTGTGCTCCCTCCACCGGTGATCCACACGAACAGTTTGGTAGATGCCTAGGTGCTAGCCACGTTCACTTCTCCAAGTAAACCAGGAGCCTTATCTACGGTGTTCTTGGATTCAAGAACTCTTCTCAAAATCCAAGATAAGATGGCGCCTATGATCAAGAATATGGTTCTTGATCTCACACACAAGTCAACACACAAATCCTAAAACACTTCTAGGGTTTGCGCCACTTTCTCTCTCTAGAAAGACTAGGGTTGTGTTTTTCTCTCTCAAACTTTCACCAAGACTCAAAACAATTTTGCTCTTATGAAAATTTTAGCTAAAGTCGAAATTCCCAAGGTATGAGAGAGTCTCTCCAAAGTCGACTTCTAGCTATATCTATATATAGGGTTTAGGCTTTGATAATTATAATTAGGGTTTCCCAAAATTATACAATCATCAAATTATTAAATCATGAGATTACACTAATATCATGATTTTAGGACTTGAATTCCTAATTATAATATTACCTTAATATTATAATTTGGATCCAAATGCAATCTTGGAGAATCAATTTGGAAGATCAAATCTTCCCAAAGACATTCCCAAGCCATGCGCCTAGTCCAAGGAAATTTGTTGGAAATTTAATAAACTAAAATAACAAACCTAACTATTAGGTAGTTATAACTAATTTGTTATTTTCCAACAATATTGATTTAAGATATTACCATAATATCTTA
>QANZ01044364.1:0-10069 GCA_003254925.1 Chamaecrista fasciculata
ATTTACCGTGTTTTCCGCTGCGCCAACCCTATGATTTCCCAACAGGTACTGGGGCATGTTGCCTGCCACATTAAAGAGGGCGTTGAGGGCTTCGGCAGTGATAGGTACGGTTTCGCCCACGAAGGGGGTTTCTTGTTTAACGAGTACGTTCTCCAGAATGTGGGAATAAGGTTTCCCTTCTCGGATTTCGAAATGGAGGTCCTGAACTATATGAACTGTTCTCCGGCTCAACTGCATCCCAACTCGTGGCGGCTTCTCGCCATTCTTCAGAATGTGGCGGCGGAGCTGGAAGTGGAGCTGACCGCGAAAGTCTTGTTCTACGCGTACCGGGTGGAGAGCAAGAATGGAGGGTGGGTTAGCCTCCATTGCATGAATAAGCCCGGCAGGTACAGTGTGTTATCTGCCAATGTGAGCAGTGTGAAGAAGTGGACAAACTACCACTTCTTTGTTTCCTGGGAGCCGGCTGACCGGCGACCGTGGTACTTGGATGGCGAGGGTTATCCTCGGTTTCCCCTGTCCTGGGCGGAGCCCATTGTTGGGCAGAGGGGGTTGGCGAGGGAGAGCTTGAGCCCCGAGGAGCACCATGCCGTCAAGCGGCTGTTAACGGCGGCGAAGCAGGACGGCAATGACTACAAGACGTGGGGTAAGTGTCAGTTAAACAACGTTCTGTTTTTCCTTTTAGTTCTCTGCTTCTGAGTTTGCTTTGTCTGATTGTTCCGTGTCTGGCTTGTTGTATCAGTGATGCATCACCTCGGTTTCCGGGGGCGGTTGGAGTATTTCACCAAGGCCACCTCCTGCTGTGGCAGCTTCGTGATACCTGCCTCCGAGGCCACCCTCCGCCTGCCCCTCCTCCCCTCCGCGGCTGCGGAGGGTGGTAGGGATGCTTCTCCCCCGAAGAAGAAGAAGAAGAGGGAAAGGACCGTTTCCACTGGAAGCCCACTCGGGAGGGGTGCCTCTCGGGCCACGGAGAGAGGAGTGACTGTTGCCGCCGTTGTGGCCTCCTCCACTACCATGGCGAGGCCCCTTGTTCGCGGTTCTTCGTCAGAGGAGGGTCCTCCGGTGAAGAGGCCCAAACTGATCTTGTATGAAGATGAGGATGAAGAGGAGGAGGATCCGGGTGCAGTCCTGAAGCGGCGGGGGTCCTCGCAGTATTACTCCGCTTCGCGGGGGTCCTCAGACAGTCCGGCTGCCTTGGAGGGTGCCGTCGAAGCCGAGGGGGATGCCGATGGGGGGGTGATAGAAGTTGACAGTGCCTCGTCGTCAGGTGGAGGCTCTGGTGAAGACGATTTGCTGACTATAAGTCAGCTGGTGAGTGGAAGTGGGACATCCGACGTTCCATCAGCTGAGGAGGGAGGGGTCCCTTCGTCAAGCGTGTTGCCGGCCATTGAGGAGGCTGCGTCCCCGCCGGAGGGGGAAGACTTGCCATCCGGGGGAGGTACCCCGCTATCAGGAGATGAGAATTTGGTCACTGAGGAAGGTCCCTCGTCATCCGGGGAACCAGACTTGGGGGCCGGAGGGCACACACCGTCATCGCCCCGGGGGGGAGGGGCCAACAGTCAAGCAGATGAGGCGGGTCCAAACGCTGGGACAGCTACAACTCTGTCTGGGGAGTTGATTCCTCCAGTTGCTGGGGAGGTTCCGCCGAGTAGAGATGGAGTGGGTGAGGGGGCCCAGGCTGCCGGGGTGGCTACAACTATGCCCGGGGGGATTGTTCCTCCGGCTGGTGGCGCGACTTCACCACATGGGGGCGGAGTTTCAGTTGGTGGAGAGGAGGTTGTTCGAGGGGGAGGTAATGGCGGCTCTGCCGCGGGACCGTCACGCGGGGTGGTGGCGGAACCGTTAGATGTTTTGAACCCTCGGTATCCTCAGCCGTCGACGAGGGGGGGAGTGTTGTCAGCAGACATCTTGGGCAGCAGTATCAACCCCTTCTTATTCATGGAGTCTTCCTGTACAAAGGCCGGCAAAGACTACATGGATGACCTGGTGGCCAAACTTCCTCGGGATGTTGCCGCCGACGCCATTAAACACGGATTGGAATCCTGTCGCCGGATAGCTGTGCTTTACCAGGAGTTC
Organism: Chamaecrista fasciculata; assembly: GCA_003254925.1. Lineage (NCBI taxonomy): Eukaryota > Viridiplantae > Streptophyta > Magnoliopsida > Fabales > Fabaceae > Chamaecrista > Chamaecrista fasciculata. The sequence continues at coordinate 2,074 of QANZ01044364.1, forward strand.
GAGGACATCCGAGGTAGGAATTCTATGCACAAGGCTCGGTTGGCCGAGTCTGAATAGAGGGTTGCCCTCTTGGAGGGGCAGGTGGCGCAGCTGACCACCGAGAGGGGGGAATTGGTGAAGCAGTTGGAGGATGCCCGCGCCGTGGGGGTATCCAAGTTTGATGAGCTGCTGAGGGCCCAGGCGGAGGAGCATGGCAAAGAGCTCGAACGCCTTGTAGAGGGCTATGAGTCGTCGCTGGACAAACTCCGGGGGGAAAAAAGTGCAGTTGAGAATGCCCTGGACTCCGAGCGGGAGTCATTTGAAGCTCGCCTTGAGACCGTTCGCGCTGAGGGGGGAGAGGCGGCGCGGGTGGCTGCTGAGGAGTTAGCTGTCCAGCGGGGTCGCTGGGCGGCGGAGATGGATGCTCTTCATCGGGAGCATTCCGCTGCTATCAATGAGCTGAAACGTGACCATGAAGCCGCCATGGGCCGGATGGCAACGACTCACAGTATGTCACTTGATGCTATGACCAGGAGATTAGAGGAGACCCTGGAAAATGAGAGGGCCCAACTCCAGTGGGAGGGGAAATGCTTCTATGAGAAGGGCTTCATCAACGGGGTAAGGCAAGTGGTCCACTTCTATCCGGAGGCTGCCCGGAGTCTGGATGAAGTGCATCCTATGCGGGAGGTGGCCAACGGCGTAATCGTTGACCGGGTCCGTCCCCTGGAGAAATGCCCGGAACGCCCTGCTGACCCAATGGAGAGAGGGGAATCCTCAAGTGGTAAGTTGGATGTGGGGAGGATGCTGCTCGGCGTGTTGGTGAACGTTCCGAGTGCTCCCACAACCACTACGGGTGTCTCTCCTTCTCCCCAGGAAGGAAGACCTGGGTTAGGTTTGTTTGATGAGGATGGTGATAGGGAAGATGGAGGTGAGGCTCCTCCGAAGGGTCCCGAGCCGGCTGACTGTTCGACCGACGACTACCTTGTCGATGATCCTGTGTTGCCGCCGGGGGGTGTGTGAATGTTATTTGCTGTAAACACTTGTAACCCCCTCCCCCTTCTTTATGTAATGAACTTTGTAAATTTGTAAATTGATGACTTTGTATACAATATTTGTTTATATGAAAAGTATTGTTGGCGCTTGGTGCCATTTCTGTTTTTTGCTTGTGTTATAGCGTATACAGATATATTGTAACGATTTGTTACTGTGTGAGTCACGTTGCTTACTTCATGAGTTTGCCCGTGACGTGGCTAGCCGGAGCAGGTAACTCTGACCTGCAGAGCGTTGGAGCTCAAGTGTCCGAGGCGTAGGGGAGGCGTCCCTCCCTGCCTGCGTGGAGGACCGAGGGCTCTTTTAATCATTCATAATAGAAAGATAAAGAGAGAAGAAATAGCGATAAGAAGAAACATGATTTTCATTAAACTTTGAAAAAAGTTACATGAGTGCTGTCATGGAGACAGATATTTCTTTAACTTAGCTATATTCCATGGGTTTGGAAGATGGTTTCCTCCCATGGTCTCTAGGCGGTAGGCCCCTCCTGGGAGTGTTTCATAAATCCGATATGGACCTTCCCAGTTGGGTCCCAGTTTGCCTTCCGAGGGGTTGACCCTGTTGTTGGCGACTTCCCTCAGGACCAGGTCTCCGACGTGCAATGTACGTTTTTTGACCTTGGTGTTGAAGTAGTTCGCTATCCTCTGCTTGTATGCAGCCATCCGGATCAATGCCGTCTCCCTCATTTCCTCAGAGATGTCTAAGGATGCCTGGCGCTGGGCCTGGTTCTGTTGCTCCTCGTAGTAGAGGACTCTGTCGGAGGTTGCTCCGATTTCAGCGGGGATCATGGCTTCGCAGCCGTAGGCCAGAGCATAGGGGGTTTCCTTGGTTGCTGTCTGTTTTGTGACACGGTAAGACCACAAAACCGAAGGCAATTCGTCCACCCATCGCCCCTTGGCGTTGTCCAGGCGTTTCTTTAATCCATTGAGGATGATTCTGTTAGCCAGTTCCGTTTGTCCGTTCGTGGCGGGGTGTTCCACGGATGTGGTCTTCAGCCTCATGTGGTAACTTTCGCAGAACTCCCGAAACTGCTGGCTAATGAATTGGCGCCCATTATCTGTTATGAGAGTGTGTGGGATGCCAAATCGAGTGATTATATTCTTGGTGACGAACTTGATGATCGCCGCCGAGGTAATAGATGCCAGGGGCTCTGCCTCTACCCACTTGGTGAAGTGGTCAACGGCGACTACCAAGAACTTCCGCTGGTTGGTGGCCTGTGGAAATGGCCCCAGGATGTCTATGCCCCATATGTCGAACGGCCACGGTGCCTGCAGGGGATGCATATCCTCTGCCGGCGTGTGTATGAGGTTTCCGTGGCGCTGGCACTTGTCACATGTCTTCACCAACCGGTCCGCGTCTTTGATGATTCCCGGCCAGTAGAAGCCAGCTTGCAGCGTTTTCCTTTTCAGAGCTGCCGGGGCCTGGTGGGAGCCACATACCCCCTCGTGCAGCTCACGGAGGATGTAGCTAGCTTCCTCCGGAGGTACACACTTCAGAGATGGGGATGAGAATCCCTTTTTGTAGAGCGTTTCGCCGGATAGGAAATACCGTGCAGCTCTTCTTGTCAAGTTCCTCGCTTCCGCTCGATCGGCGGGGAGGGTGCCATTCTTAAGGTAAGTCATGATTGGCGTCATCCAGGTGGATACTCCATCAATCTGGTTTACTTCCTCCTCGTTAATGGAGGGTTGTTCGAGAGTGGTGCAGATGATGGAGTCTCTACCGGCCTTGCTGGGCTTATTGGCCAACTTCGCTAACTTGTCGGCGCGGGAGTTCTGATCCCGGGGGACATGTCGGAACTCGACTCTTCGGAATTTGGCCGCCAGACGTCGCGCTTTGGCGTGATACTTGAGGATGGTCTCCTCCTTGGCTTCGAACTCTCCCTTCATTTGCTGGACCACTAGTTGTGAGTCGCTGTTGACCGTTAGCTCTTGGGCGTTGACCGTGAGGGCCAGCTCCAGGGCAGCTAAGAGAGCCTCATACTCTGCCTGGTTATTGGTGGCGGGGAAGCGTATCTCAATGGATTGCTCAATAACCATGCCGTCTGGTGCTTCTAGGATGACGCCAGCTCCCTTTGACTTGTTGGAGGAGGCACCATCCACGTATATTACCCATGTGCTGTTTAGTGCCTCCGGCGAGGTCATCTCAGCGACAAAGTCTGCTAGGGCCTGCCCCTTGATGGCTCTGCGGGGTTGGAACATGAGTCCGAATTCCGAGAGCTCGATGGCCCAGTAAGATAGCCGTCCGGCGACGTCGGGCTGGTGAATGACCTGCCGTAGTGGTCGGTCGGTCCGGACGATGATCTGATACTGCTGGTAGTAGGGCCGGAGCTTTCTCGTCGATACCAGTAAGGCAAATGCGAGCTTCTCGAGCATGTGGTATCGTGACTCCGACGGGGTCAGGACCTTGCTGGAGAAGTAAATAGGCTTCTGATCTTCTCCCTCCTCGGTGACTAACGCAGAACTGACTGCCTGGTCGTTAGCAGCGAGGTACACATATATTGGTGTCTCCAGCCTGGGAGTGGTCAGTATTGGCGGCTTCGCCAGATACTGCTTCAGCTCCAGAAAGGCCCTATCGCATTCCTCCGTCCATTCGAACTTCTTTCCTCCTTTGAGGGTTTTGAAGAATGGGAGGCAGCGGTCGGCGGACCTGGTTTGTTTGTTTTAGATGTTCTGTTAGTACTCGTTGCATAAGTAAAACAGACAAAGAATTTGTACAAGAAGAAGTTCTTTATTAATGTAATGGAGGGCTCGCGATGTGCAAGCATAAGTACAGCGTCCGGAGCGTGTGTGTCCGGGTAGTAGATTACAAAAATCCAAGAAAATGTAAACGGGGAGAGGGGTGGGGGGGATACGCCCCTTTGACTAACTACTTCTGAATAGAAGTGGGGTTATCGGTGTTGGTGCTACCTGGAGAGGAAGCGATGGATGGCGGCGATCCGGCCGGTGAGGCGTTGTACCTCCTTGGGGTTCTTGGGAGGGGACATCTCCATTATGGCTCTGCACTGGTCCGGGTTGACCTCTATCCCTCGCTGTGAGATGAGAAACCCGAGGAACTTGCCTCCCGACACGCCAAATGCACATTTTGAAGGGTTGAGGCGCATCTGGTACTGCCTCAGTATTGCGAAGATCTCCTCCAGGTCTTCCAGATGGTTGCCGCCGGCTCTCGTTTTGACGACCATGTCGTCGACGTATACCTCGATGTTCTTTCCGAGGTGGTCTCGGAAGAAGAGGTCCATCATTTGCTGGTAGGTGGCGCCGGCGTTCTTCAGGCCAAAGGGCATGACCTTATAGCAGAAGACTCCTTTGTCTGTGATGAAGGCCGTCTTCTCCACATCCCTCGGGTCCATCCGGATCTGATTGTACCCGGAAAAGGCGTCGAGGAAGCTCAGCGTGGCGTGGCCACTCGTTCCGTCGACGAGTCGGTCGATGCTGGGGAGTGGGTAGGGATCCTTCGGGCATGCCTTGTTCAGGTCTGAGAAGTCCACACACATCCGCCATTTTCCGTTGGCCTTCTGGACCAGGACAACGTTGGATAGCCACGTGGGGTACTTGGTCTCACGAATGAAACCTGCCGCCAGCAATTTCTCTACTTCTTCTTTTGCTGCCTGCTGGCGCTGTTGACCCAAGTTTCTCTTCTTCTGGAAGACGCCAGGCCTTCCGTCAACGTTAAGGGAGTGGCAGATTATACTTGGGTCGATCCCTGGCATGTCCGACGCGGACCATGCAAAAATATCCTCGTTCCGGTAGAGGAATTGGATCAGTGCTTCTTTTTCTGGCGGAGGGAGAGTGGCGCAGATGTTGACGGTTTTTTCCGGGGAACCCGGAAAAGCCACTGATTCCATTTCATCCGAAGGCTGCGGATGATTCTGTGGGATTTCATCCCGTAGATCAACAATCTCGCAGTTCATTACTGCGTGTTCTTTCTCTTTTCCTTTTTCTGAGGGGGATGGCGGAGGGTTCTGAGGGGCTTCCCGGCTGGTCTGGGGCTTGGCCAGGCTAGTGGCGTAGCATTGCCTGGCTACCTCCTGGTTCGCCCGTACTTGTCCCACACCGTTAGGGGTGGGGAATTTCATCAACAAGTGAGCCGTGGACACTACGGCACGGGCAGCGTTCAGCGATGGCCTACCGAGGATGGCGTTGTAGGCGGAAGGTGTCTTGACGACCACGAAGATAGTTGGGATGCATACGCACTTCGGATCCTCTCCCAGCGTGAGGTTCAGTTCGATCATCCCCTCCACGGGGACCTGGGCCACGGAAAAGCCTATCAGGTGCTCGTTGAAAGGGGAGAGTTGCTCTCGGGAGAGACCCATACTTGAGAAGGCATCCCAGAATAAGATGTCAGCCGAGGATCCCTGGTCAACCAAGATCCTCTTCACGTTGTACCTTCCTACCCCGGCTGTGATGACCATAGGGTCACACTCTTCGGAGTCTACGTCCGCCAGCTCTTCGTCGGTGAAAATGATTGGTTCTCCTTGGGGCGCGTGGGGTTTTTTGAGGTAATCCAACTTCATAACGGACCTCCTCATTCGTTTCCGCGACTGCGGGCCCCTCCTCCGGCGGTCCACCCCGCCGGCAATGACGTTGATGGTCCCCAACATCTGAGAACCTGTGTTATTCCCTCCTGATCCTCCTTCCGGAGGCCTGTCGTCACGACGGGGCCTCTGTTGCCTGCCTTGGTCTGTACCACGGTGTTCCCTGTCATCCTCCCTTCTTTTGTTGTCCCGTTTCACGTATTTCCCCAGTTTTCCGTTCTGGATGAGGGCCTCAATCTCATCCTTTAACGAGATGCACTCGTCGGTGGTATGACCATGGTCCCGGTGATATTCACAGTATCGGCTCTGATCTTTTGGTCTGTCACCGGGGCGTGACTTCCTCGGGGTGAGGACGGGGAAAATCCCGAGGCCCTGGGACTCTGCTAGTATCCGAGACTGCGAGACGGTGAGGACGGTGTAGACATTAAACCGTGGCCGGGAGGGGACTGGCTGCCTATCGTTACCCCTCTCCTGCTGGGGGTGCTTCTGTCTGTCCTGCCGGGGGGGGTCCCGGCGTCGTTGGTCACCACGGTACTGCTGCTGCTGTTGTTTGCTGCCGGAGCTCATGTTTGCGAATCTGTTCTTCTGGGAGGTGAAGGCATCCTCCTTTATGATGAACTCCTGGACCTTCGATAACAGTTCTTCTAACGAGCTAGGGTTCATGAAGGCTAGCTCCTTGTGAGTTTGTCCGGGGCGGAGGCCTGCTTGAAAGGCGTGTACCGCCACGCTGTCCTCGAGGTCCTTGACTGTGAGGCATTTCTGATTGAAACGGTGTAGGAAGTCACGGAGAGACTCGTGCTCTCCCTGATGAACGTCCGCCAACACGGATGCCGGCTGCTTGTACACCACGCTGGTGGCAAACCGCTTTTTGAATAGGTTTTCCATATCCCGGAAGCTGTGAATACTGTCATTCGGGAGCTTGGAGAACCAAATAAGCCCTTCTCCGACGAGTGTGGTCGGGAATAACTTGCATTTTTTGCCTTCCGACAGGTTAGCAATCTGCATGCACGCGTTGAACTGTCGGAGATGATCATCCGGGTCCTTAGTTCCATCATACCGGGGCAGCTTCATCGGCATTTTGAACCCGGTGGGCAACTCATCTTGCTGTATGTGTGGTGCATATATCCCGGGAGAGGGCATCGGGAGCGCCGGGGGCGTAGGAGCTACTGCTGGGGGGTGTGAAGGAAGGGCTGCAGTCACCGAGGGGTCTGCAGATGGCAGATGTTTGGCTAAGAGTTGCCATAACTCAGCTGGCACATTCCACTGTTGCATTGTGGACCCTGACGGTGCCGGGGAGGTGGAGGGGTGATTCGTCCCTGCCGGTTCATTCCGTTCCCTGGGAACGTGTTCTTCTTCTCGTCCCGACAACACGGCTTCTGAGGGGGGTCGTGTGTCGGGGGTGGCGTAGTATACGGGTGGAGGGAGCTCGGGGGCTTCCTGTATCTGCTTCCCTTTGGAGCTGGAGCTGACCAACTGGTTGAAACGTCTCTCCATGAACTGGTCGAACTGTTCTTCCATGTTTCGGCGCAGGGTGGCCATGTCAGCTACATGNTGATGTACAAGTGTTTAAACTACTGTAAATGAAATAAATATAACAATTTTGACAAAAAAAAAAGAAATAAAAATAACAATTAACAACAAAGAAAATATGTAGTGGTTGTCGCTTTTTGTTTCTAATAAATCTCAATTTCTGACATCAAACATCAATTCGAAGTCATAATTAAGTGCTAACCTTGAGGCAAATTGCGCAAGTGGGCATGTGTCCAATCAATTACTACTACTTTAACTAACTCCCAAATTTAAAACGCCATATATTAAGCACATAGGCATTATTTTTCTCCAAAAAAAAAATTGTTATTGAAAACTACAAAGCTGGATTAGGATAAATCTAACCTTGAGTTCACAATTGATGGGCAGCTTCCGGCACGTAGGGGTCGTCGGAACCTGCAAACGAGAATGCACAGGGGGATCCCTGCGATTCTTCTCCGATGCTTAAGTTAGAGAGAGAAAGCGGGAGTGTTTGAATATTTTTAGAGAGAGAGAGTCGTTACCTTCGAAAGGTCCCCCCTTTTCCTTTTATCCTCCTTCCCTTTTGTCTCATGTTCGTACGAGGTCTCTCTCTGAGACGTTAGGGGTGTACTCGGGATGTGTGAGAAAAAGGGGGTTGGTGTAGGTTTCTGCTTTTGACGTGACAGCTATCACTGCCAGGGTACGGTGGGATTTCCAACCTTCTCTCCTGGTTGTCAGTGATAGCCAGGAGTGCTTTTCATGGTTTAGTCTGCGCGCAGGGGGCGTTTTGGTCCTTTTGCGTGTCCTTCTTGTCCTGTCACGTGCTTTCAAGGATCCTCGCATTTAATGCCAATATCTTGGCATTAAATGCTTGAGTGTGGGAGGGGGAACCTGCCTGGGTTGCCTCTCCGTCGGGTATCCTTTATG
>QANZ01044368.1:0-23157 GCA_003254925.1 Chamaecrista fasciculata
GTTAGCCTTTAGTTTTATTTGCGTTTTAGTCCAAATTTTTAATTTTCTTCCGCTGCGCTCCCTCTGTGATTTCCCAACAATCACAACACGAATTGGTACCTTTACGGTAGAAAGGATCATGATGGATCAAGGCTCGTCCGCTGATATCATTTACAAGTCATGCTTCGATCAGCTGGGCGTTCCAAGGTCAGACCTCAAGGAACACTACAGACGCCTTATAGGATTCACGGGGGATCAGATACCAGCCCTGGGAAGTGTTGACTTACGACTCACCGTGGGAGAAAAGCCAAGGGTGACGAGTGTTATGGTGGAATTCTTGGTGGTCCAGGCGCCCTCGGCATATAATGTCCTTCTCGGACGCCCCTCCCTGAACAAGATGAGAGCGGTGATATCCACTGCCCACCTTCGCATGAAATTTCCAACGCCACAAGGAGTGGGTCAAGTGAGAGCGGACCAGAGGATAGCCAGACAATGTTATGCAATGAGTCTGCCGAAAACCAATGAAGAAGAAAGAAAGAGAAAAACACGGGCGAACACATCGACTGATAACGCCCCAAATAGAGGGAAGCTCGAGGTTTCGAATGATGAAATAGAAGACTCCAGGGATGAAATCTCGAATCAGAGACCCAAGCCAACGGGAGATTTGGAGGTTGTACAGCTAGGCGAAGACGCCGAGAAAACAGTACAGATCAACATGCTCCTTCGTGAAGAAGAAAAGTCCGAACTTATCCAACTCTTAAAGGAATCCTCGGACGTCTTCGCCTGGTGTCCTACAAACATGCCAGGAATTGACCCGGAGCTCATCTGCCACAGCCTGAACACTGATGGCAGAAGAGGAGTGATCCAACGAAAACGCCTCTTTGGCCACGAGCGCCAGACGGCTATCCGAGAAGAAGTTGGCAAACTACTGACCGCAGGATTTATCAGGGAAGCCAAGTACCCTGAATGGCTCTCTAACGTGGTACTGGTCAAGAAGTCCAACGGCAAGTGGAGGATGTGTGTGGACTTCACTGACCTCAACAAGGCGTGCCCAAAAGATCACTACCCACTGCCCAATATCGACAAACTTGTGGATGGGACTTGTGGTCATCAAACGATGAGCTTCCTAGACGCCTTCAGCGGATATAACCAGATAAAGATGAACCCTGAGGACGCCGAGAAAACGATGTTCATAACGGAGATGGGCACGTACTGCTACACGGTGATGCCTTTCGGACTGTAGAATGCGGGCGCCACCTATCAAAGGATGATGGATCTCTTCTTTAGAGATTACATTGGAAAGAACCCGGAAGTTTACGTCGATGACATGGTGGTGAAGACGAAAGAAGGGGGTAAGCACACCGAAGATTTGAAGGAGATCTTCAACCAACTACGCAAGTACCAGATGAAGCTGAACCCCTCAAAGTGCGCCTTCGGTGTAAACGGAGGAAAATTCCTCGGGTTCATGCTCACCAACAGAGGAATCGAAGCAAACCCGGACCAGTGCAGAGCTATCCTGGAGATGCACTCTCCTAGGTCAATTAAGGAGGTCCAACGCCTCAACGGCAGGCTAGCTGCACTCCATAGGTTCCTGTCGAGGTAGAAGGCGCCTACCGCCACCCCAACAATAAAGCTTTACAGCTACTTTCTTTTGACAAAGCCTTGACGGCTTCTTTCGTTTCAAACATGTCTTTAATTCTTGTTTTTAAGTTTACTTATGTCTAGTCTTTATCTTTTCAAGAACGCCATTTAAATTCTATGTAAGCCGTCTTTTCGACGCATAACTTCTATCAATAAAACGAGCATTACTCATTAATGGTCTCCTTTACATTCAGGTCAGCTGACAAATGCTTACCTTTCTTTCATCCCTGAAAGCAAACAAAAAATTCGAATGGACCAAGGAATGCGAGGAAGCCTTCCAAAGGCTAAAAGCGTATCTGGCGTCACCGCCAATCTTGGTAATTCCAGTTAAGGATAAGCCAATCTACGTCTACTTGGCATCCACGGACGACACTATCAGTTCGGCCTTGGTACTCGAAGATGGGGAAGAGCAGAAACCCATCTACTTCACAAGCAAAACGCTCACAGGAGCCGAAAAAAGGTATCACCGTCTGGAGAAGCTGACATTTTCATTACTTCACTCAACCTGGAAGCTGAGACACTACTACCAGCAATACCAGATAATCGTCAGAACGGATAGACCCCTCAAGCAAATGATCGAGCAACCAGATATTGCTGGAAGAATGTCAATATGGTCCGTAGAAATCTCAGAATATGGGATCGCCTACGAGCCGAGAAGGGCCATTAAGGGGCAAGCATTAGCAGACTTCATAGCAGAAATGACCGGACCAGACGACGCCCAAAATTGGACTTGGAGCGTGCACATCGATGGCGCCGCGTCAAACTCGCAACGCGGAGCAGGAGTGGTAATGCGAGCCCCAGACGGCTCCATCATCGAACAATCGATCGAAATTGAATATCCAATCACCAACAACCAGGCGGAGTACGAGGCGTTGATCGCTGCCCTAAAGTGGGCAGCCAACATAGGCGCCAAAAGATTAGACATCTTCGCAGACTCCCAGTTGGTGGTACAACAGATGAACGGAGAATACGAGACCAAAGACTCGACAATGGTCCAATGCGTCGAAAAAGCAAAAAAGATCATAGAAGGGTCAGAGATAAAGGCCACCTTTAACCACATCCCACGAAGCGAGAACGCCCGAGCCGACGAGCTCGCCAAGTTGGCATCTAGGCCAAACAAAGGAGGAAGGAATTCCATCATCAAAACAACCCTGAGGGAGCCCTCGATACTAGAACATGACATTCTTCCCATGAAAGAAGTCGTCGATTGGAGGAGGCCAATATTCAATTACTTGGATAAAGGCTCCCTTCCTTCAGACAAAAACGAGGCAAGAAAAGTCGCAAGAAGATCTGGCAGATACTTTGTCAGACAAGGAACATTGTACAGGAAAAACTTCAGCCACCCAGGAGCCAAGTGTATAGCGGGTGAAGAGGTTACCAGAGTCTTGACTGAAATCCACGAGGGATTGTGTGCAAGCCACCAAGGTCCAATGGCAATGCGAAGAAGAATCCAGAGGGCAGGCTACTACTGGCCCACGCTTCTACAGGACGCAGAAGGTGTTGTGCGCTCATGCGAGAAATGCCAGAAATATGCTAATATGATTCACACACATGCAGCCCCCATGAGCGCCATCGCCTCTCCATGGCCGTTTGACTTATGGGGAATCGACATTGCAGGACCATTCCCAACAGCGGCCTATCAGAAAAAGTTTCTCATAGTCGCCGTTGACTACTTTACGAAGTGGGTAGAAGCCAAGGCGGTGGCGTCCATAACCTCGGAAGCCATGGAAAAATTCCTATGGCAGAACGTCATTACCAGATTTGGAGTCCCCCACACTCTAATATCTGACAATGGCGCCCAATTCACGAGCAGGAAGTTCCAAGATTTTTGCAAAGCTTGGAAAATTCATCACAAAACCACTTCGGTAGAACACCCAGCCACGAACGGCCAGGTCGAGTTAGCCAACAGGATCATCATACAAGGAATCAAGAAAAGGCTGGAGTCAGCTAAGGGAAGATGGGTTGATGAGCTCCCCTCAGTCCTATGGTCATACAGGACCACGGAACAAACTGCTACAAGGGAAACACCTTTCGCCTTAGCATACGAACATGAAGCAGTCATACCCCCCGAAGTGAATGTCCCGACTGAGGATAATCAATTATCCAAATACCAATGACGCCAACTCCAGGCTCTAAGCCTTGGATGGCTTGGAGGAAAGAAGGGAAGTTGCAGCCCTCAGACAAGCTGCCTACAACCAAATGGTTAAAAGATACCATGATTCCAAAATAAAACCCAGAACTCTCAAAACAGGAGATCTGGTGCTCAGGACGGTCGAAAACAACTGAAAGGACCCTAGACATGGCAAACTTGGGCCAAACTGGGAAGGCCCCTTTCAGGGTCGTAGAAGTCCTTCCCGGAAACGCCTTCAGATTGGAAACGCCTGAAGGAAAACCGCTTCCGAACGCCTGGAACATGGCAAAGCTCAAGTTTTATTTTCCTTGAACAGGCAAATCTTGTATTAGTTATAGCATTGACTAAATAAGGCGATGACGCCAACTGTACTCTGCTTTCATATCAATAAAGTGTATTTTCTTCATTCCAACAAACAATGAAGTCGGCGTTGCTCGGGGGGACGCCCTCGGAACAGCAGCGAAAAGGCCCTCGAAGGAGCCTTGTGAGTATGACACTCACTACCATGCGGACCGACCCTCCCTTGGATGACTAGTCAAAACTTAGCGTATGATACGCAAAACGCTCGAAGCGTGCCCATCGCGAGGCAGCACCTTAAGGTGCAAAACAAACATAACGATCGAATCGGAAAACACGCAAGTTAAAAACACACTACAAAGCGGGAACAATCAAAGTAACTTAAAGAGAATCAGGTATAAAATAAGCGTATTGAGGGCGCCAAGGCCCAAGCATTCAAAAAAAGTGGCACAACAGGCCAATTATAATCACACGGTTCAAAACGGCGTCTAAGCCGTAACCAAACTAAGAAAAGTTTATAAAGGGGCGCGCAGGCCCAACTAAGTCAACAAAGGCACGCAGGCCTAGACAGCAGAAGGGGGGTCCTCGATAGTAGTGACGCTCTGAGCCCCCTCGGCGTTCCCACCCGTTTCATGGGCAACAGCGCCGCTTGCACCAGCGCCCGCATCTGACGGAGGCGCCACCTCAGCAGGGACCGATCCCCCTGGAAAAGGAACCTCCACGTTGGGAAACCATGGGAAATCCTCATCACCCTGAGACTCATACCCATCCAAATCAAAGTTGTTCGGCATACGGGGCATCCTCACCATGGGATCACTGCGGAACGGATCCCGGATAAGCCTCCCTTCTACGACTTTGTTTGGGCATATCCCCTCGATGTTGAGATTGGGGTTACGAAGCCTTAATTGCGCTATGGCATTCTTGAAGCCTATGTAGTTATAGCGCGACCCCCGCCACTTTACCTGACGTAGAGCCAAGGAACTCAGAGCCTGGAAACTTTCTTTCTCCTGTTGCAAGTCGTCCTCCAAGGACGCCACTTTTGCATTCAGCTGATTGTTCAAGTCTGTGACTTCTTGCAATCGATTGCCCCTTCGGTCGTAATCGCCCTGAAGAGATTCTTGGGACGCCTTTGTCACGTTGAGCTCGTCCTTCAGCTCAATGTTCTCTTGACGTTGTTGGCTAACAACTGCATTCCCGTGGCCAGAAGAAATCGAGCCGCTTCCTCAGATGGGTCCTGAGTGTTTTCCGTGGACCCCCGAGCCAGGTCATCCCGTTTCACCGAACCCGCTTCTGATAGGGACTTGGAAAGAAACTCCAGAGCGTTGAAGCCATCAGCCTCTGGAGCCGCTGGAATTTGAGGGACTTCTATGGTGGGGCGTTGGCGTTTCTTAGGAGGCTCACCGTCCTTGGCGGTAACAGTACTCTCTTTCCCCTTGGAGGATTGGGATGGAGGTCGCGAAGCCGCCGAAGGCTCTCGGATAACAACGCCCCCGGGCTTCCTCGTAGCAGCAGCAGCGACGGCGGCGGCGATTGATGTCTTCTTAGGAACAGCTACCGCTTTCCCTTTACCCTTGTCGGCTTGAGCACGCCGACTTCCTATGACGTCAGCTGCATTTGCCTCGAGCACTGAAACAAAACAAAGCAAGTGTTAGGGAAACACGATATAAAAAAGAACTTATAAAGGAAGTAATAGTGACATACAACGCTTAGGGTCAAGAGGGTCTGTGGTGATCAACCGCAGGGCCCCCAAGCGCTCATCCACGGTCAGGTCCCTCCAATTACACTCAAATGGACCAAGTCGTGGTCTCCTCCAAGACAAAGGGAACATGGCGCGCTCATCTGAAGAGCGAACCCAGAAAGGACGCCTGGACCCAGACCCCTCAATATAGAAGAATTTGTACTGCCACGCCTTCGGATTGCTGACAGCATGATCAAGAATTAAGGGGCGCCCAGGGCGCCGATAGTAGGAAATGAACAAGTTATCCACCCACCGTGGATAGAAAAAGAAGAGAAATAATCGCGCCGTCGCGCGCACACCGTCCCTCTTGCAATTGGCGACGAAGCCGAGAAGAATGCGCCAACCATTGGCACTCACTTGAATGGGGGCGATGTTCATGATCGCCAGCAGATCCAAAACTGCCGGGTTAAAAGGCATCTCAATGTCACAACTCCGGAGGACATGCTCACAAATCAAGAATCCCCTACCATCAGTATAGAGCATATCAGGACCATCTTTTAAATGACTAAGTGTCGAGATCCGACACCCAGAAGACCGCCGACGGGCCGAATTAACTATTAACTCTTCGTTAAGTTCTTGAAGGAGCTCGTCATCATGAGGCCAACACCAGAATTCTTTAATGGTATCATTAGTTTGGTCCAAGTATGGAAGTTGCACTTTCTCGTCAAGGTTCTGGCGACGCCAGTCGACGACGGGACGTGCATTCCTCATCACTTCGGCCCTATCAGGACCACAAGGCTGTTGGGAAATCACAGAGGGAGCGCAGCGGAAGAAATTAAAATTTTGGATTGAAACGCAATTAAAACTAAAAGCTAACTCTGTGATTCCTTCCAGGATCCACTAACTATGTTTATACCAGATTAGAAGGGATGTTTACCTAGTTTTGATCGGTGACTTATCGTATTCGCGAATTTGAGAAGTCCACAGAGTGTCCTTCCTCTACCAGTAATCCACACGAGCAGTTTGGCAGATGCCTAGGTGCTAGCCTCCTTCACTTCTTTCCAAGTGAAAACGGGAACTATATCTATGGTTCTTGAATAATCAAGAAGTGTTCTTGATTATCAAGATTGATTGGGATTGGCGATTTTCTCACTCTCTATAGAGCTCTAGGCGAAATTCTTAGTCTGACTAAGAATTGATCTGTGTTGTGAGTTATCTCTGAGATAGGCACCTAGAGCCTCTATTTATAGTGTTCTCATTCCTAGTTTTAGGGAATCCTAATCCAATTAGGATATCTCTAAGATATGGGATATCTTTTAGATATCTCAAAATATCTTTTGATTTATAATATTAAACTTAATATTATAATTCAAAAATAAAGGCCCAATTCGAATTTGACTATCCAAGATCAAATCTTGAGATCAAATCTTAATTTGCTCAAATCCTATTGGTTGGAATGAGTCATGAGATTTTGATTTTATAATTTAAATATTACTTTAATAATTAAATGTAAAAATCGACTTTAGCCTAGACCCAAACTCTAAAATGCAAGATCAAATCTTCCATCCCAAGAAAGGGGGTAGGCGAAATTCTCATGGAGTTTTTGGAGGAATTTTATAACAACCCAAACTCCTTAGGTAGTTATAACTAATTCCTAACAATTTTGAATAAAAGAATTACCTTAATATCTTTTAATTCAAATCCTATATCTTTTCCAAAAGATATTTATCTTATCTTTATTTAATTAATAAAAACAATTTCTATTAATAAAAATAAAGATAATGAGGCGCCACCCTCATCCTTATGTTTCCCAATTTTAGTGAATTTAATAAATCAATAATTCCCTAATTTTTAGGAAACTTATTTAATTTATTTATTCACTAATATTTTAATTGTAAAACTATTTAACAATTAATTTAAATTTAAATTTGTCCAACAAATTTAAAACCTCAATCATAGATATTTATTTAAGACAAGATTTAATGTCCTAAGACATTTAACTATGTCCTAAATTGTGTCACCTAAGTGACTCACGAATTAACCCTAATTCGTGTCCCAAAAATTAGCATCTTGATCCTGCTCATGTGTGACCCAGCAGGCCTCACGTGAAGTTGGCAGCAAATCATCTTAATGATTCACAAGTTGTGAGCGGACTCTAGCAAGCCATCACAACTACCCAAAACACGGGAGTTATCGCTTTAACGACTTTAACGATTTAACCTAAATACCACCTTGTCATAATTCCTATTGTCTCACGATATTTTGGTCATGGATCAGGCACGGGAATGTCATCCAAAATCCAAACCACAACTTTCTCGATTTCCTGAGTTAGTCCCAATTCCCAGCGTGGCCACGCATTTCTTGGACAGACTCATCGAGGGCGCCAGTTAAATATCTCTCATCTTAAATGAGGGACAAAATCCCATCTTGGTCAACCACATTCCTTTGCACGGTAATCAACCAAACCCGTACCTAGCCTGTATGGCTACCCTGCTACGGGTAACGTTGGACTAGGCCAAAGTTTGACAACTACAATGCCGGAATAGTCAAGACCTCAGGTCTAAGGCTATCGTGACAGGTGTACAGGAGAGGCTCGCTTATGACTAAACCCATGCAGGACTCTCCGGGTCGGTCCAGCAATTTGTAACCCTTACAAAATTGCACCATGACTCTCGAGAAGCATCTAGTGCATGTATCTCTATACACCGAGGTCATGCTGGTCTTAGTTCATTTACGTTCCCACGTGAATGATCGACCAGGGACAGTTTTAGATTAATTATCTTATAATTAATCAAGGACGCTATCATAGTAAACACGCTAATAATATGATAACAACATAATTTATCTCTATAAATTAATCAAAAATATATATGTTCAAATAACACATAAATAAAATGATTGGCCCTAGGGCACAATCTCCATCAAACTCCCACTTGCTCTAGGGTACAATCATTAATTAAATCGTTCCTACACTTAGGTACATTCATCAATGCGTCTAATCCCCATCGACGTTACATGTCGTTCATGTACGACCCTCGCAAGAGGTTTTGTAAGAGGATCGGCAACATTATCCTCGCCTGCTACTTTACATATCTTAATATCTCCTCTATCAGCTATTTCTCTGACAAGGTGATAACGTCTGAGTATATGTTTGGTCCTTTGGTGGGACCGGGGCTCCTTAACTTGTGCAATAGCCCCACTATTGTCACAATATAAGGTAACGGGATCAGGAATGGACGGAACCACTCCAAGCTCAGTGATGAACTTCCTAATCCATACAGCCTCCTTCGCTGCATCTGATGCTGCAATGTACTCAGACTCCGTTGTAGAATCAGCAATCGTGCTCTGTTTGGAACTCTTCCAACTCACGCTGCCACCGTTCAGGAGAAATACATATCCCGACTGCGATTTAAAGTCGTCTTGATCGGTTTTGAAACTGGTGTCAGTGTAACCAGTTACACTCAACTCCTCATCAGTCCCACCGTAAACCAAGAACTCATCCTTAGTTCTTCTCAAGTACTTAAGAATGCTTTTGACAGCGGTCCAATGATCCTCTCCAGGGTCTTGTTGGAACCGGCTTGTCATGCTTAGGGCAAATGATACATCAGGTCGAGTACACAGCATGGCATACATAATGGATCCAATTGCCGAAGCATAAGGGATGCCATTCATGCGCCCTCGCTCAACAAGTGTCTTTGGACACTGTTTCTTGCTAAGGGTCAAGCCATGATTCATCGGAATGAATCCCTTCTTGGAATCTTGCATACTGAACCTCTTCAGTATCTTATCCAAGTATGTACCCTGACTCAATCCGAGAAGCCTTCGAGATCTATCTCTATAGATCTTGATGCCTAGAATATAGGCAGCTTCTCCTAAGTCCTTCATTGAGAATGATTTTCCAAACCAAGATTTCACAATCTCTAAGGTTGGAATATCATTTCCAATGAGCAATATGTCATCGACATATAGCACCAAGAACACAATTGTGCTCCCACTAACCTTCTTGTAAACACAAGGTTCATCTTCGTTTTGTGAGAAGCCAAACTCTTTAACTACCTCATCTTTAAGTCAATCTCACCAAGTCTTAAACTCTAGATAATTGAATTAAAATATTACATTAATATTTAAATCCAATAGACCCAAAATTTCGACTTGCCCTATAATCCATGAATTAAAATATTTCTTTAATATTTATAATTCACCCATTTGAAATCTAGATCAAATCTCATTTGAATTTAAATTTCAAATTTCAAGCCAAGACTTTAATTAATAAAACATTTTTATTAATTAAATTCCCTTGTATGAGGCGCCAACCTCATCCTATCTAAGTCTAATATTAGTGAATTTAATAAATTGATAATTTCCTAACTCTTAGGAACATTATCCAATTTATAATCCCCCTAATATTATAAATAGGAATATAATTGCAAATAGCCTAATCCAATTATCTATTTAACAATTATCATATATATATTTAAACTTGTCTCACAAATCTAAATATAATATATCTGTAGATAATTAATTCAAGACAATACTTTATGTCCAACAATAAGTTATGTCTTAAACGGTGTCACCAATGTGACCCACGAATTAGGGTTAATTCGTGTTCCAGCTTGGCATCTGGTTCCTGCTCATGTGTGACCCAGCAGGCCCCACGTGAAGTTGGTAGTAAATCATCTCATGAATTACAAGTCGAGAGCGGACTCTAGCAAGCCATCACGACTACCCAAAATACGTGAGTTATCGTTTCAACCCCTTTTTAAACGACTTAACCTTAGTACGATCATGTATAGATCCCTTTTTGTCCTACGATATTTCGGTAAGGATTAGGCATGGGATTGTCATCAAAATCCAAACCTCAACTTTCTCGATCTCCTGAGTAAGTCCCAAATTCTAGTGTGGCCACACATTTCCTTGGACAGACTCGTCGAGGGGCCCAGTTAAATACCTCCCATCTCTATGAGGGACAAAATTCCATCTTGGTCAACCACATTCCTCAGCACGACAATCAACCAAACCCGTACTCAGCCCTTATGGCTACCCTGTTACAGATAACGTTAGACTAAGCCAAAGCTTGACAACTGTAATGCCGGAATAGTCAAGACCTCAGGTCTAAGGGCATCTTTTACAGATTGTACAGGAGAGACTAGCTAATGACTGAACCCATGCAGGACTCTCCGGGTCGGTCCAGCAACTTGTAACTCTTACATAATTGCACCATGACACTCGTCCTAGCATCTAGTGCGTGCATCTCATGCACCTATTGTCCTGACCCTTATGAGTCCAGATAATTAAGCTCATGGAAATACTAGCTTAGGTAAAAGGCCTAGGATCACCTATGAGTCAAGTGACAATACTGAAGAAAGATTAGAGATGGCTGAAACAAAAGAGATGATTGCTTTGGATTTGAATGATGAGGTTAAGACGGAGAAGGATGTTGTTAACTCTATTTCTATGTACTCAAATGATTGCAATTGCTTTGTAAACCTTTTTAGAAATCTTAACTTTGCCTCCAAAGTGTTGAAGTGACCCCTATACAAAACATAATTCAATAATCATAATCATAATATATATATATTGAAATCACACTAATTGAAACATTATCTCTAATAAAATAATATTGAAGTAAAAATAAACTTTAATATATAAATTAAAATTTGGTAAGAGAAATATACTCTTTATTAAAACACAAGGTACGTATTTGGTGCATCATTGATTTGATTAGGAATGAAGAGGAGAGTATATGGTTTTGGAGCAAGAGGCCATAAAGGGGAAAGTAATTTGGAGTGAGAAAACATGGCTTGGTCGAGACATTTATGTATTGTTGATGCGAAATTGATGGTGATGAGGGACCATATAAATTCTCTGCTTCAATAAAGACGATTATTAAAGGCAAATTATAAATTTTGTAATAACTCATTAACCTAATAAGTACTGACTTAAAAGATAATTAATTGCCAGGATTTTATATATGATCCAAGATTTAAAAGCATTTAATGTTAATTGAAGGGGTATAGTCAAGTAATAAGGGAGTGTTTGGTACACCGATTATTTTTCGAGAAAACAAGCAACCCAGCCATTGAACTCTAACCAAAACACACACACCCGAACAAACACACCCTAGCCACTGAACCCTAACCATTGAACTCTAGCCGCTGAACCCACACTCCCAAACCCCCTAAAACAAAACACCCAAACCTCACCAAACTCACACCCAAACCCCCCATTATTGTCAATTCACCCTCTTTTTCATCATCTTCAATCATTTTAGTCCCAAATCCTCAAAATAAAATTCTAAAGTGTACCAAAACTATTCCAAACATTCTAATTTAGTCCTTAAAAATATTAAAAATCCTAAACCCTAAACCCCAAACCCTAAACTCCTAAACCCCAAACTCTAAACCCTAAAACTCTAAACCCCAAACTCCAAACCCTAAAACCCAAAACCCCAAAACCCTAAAATGAATGTTTTGGTCCATAGCAATTTGGTCCCTAAAGTTCATCATCATCATCTTTTTCCATCTTATTTCCAGAAATTAAAAGTATTTTTAAAAAGCAGAGCGAAAAACAAAAGACGCAGAATTCGACCCCGCTTCAAAGTTTGTTTTTTTAAACCTCGGAAGAGGATCTACATTGTAGGAATTGGAGCATAAAATCCTATACAGTCATATATATAGGATTTTAAAGACGCAGAATTGGAGCATATATATAAAACTTTTCCTCGTCTCCCAAATTGTGCTAAGAAGAGGATCTTCAAAAGACGCAAAATTCGACCCCTCTAAAGTTTATTTTTTTAAAAACAAAAGCACCACAGAACAAAAAAAGTTTTATAAGAAACAAAACAGAAAAAGAAGGCGAGGAAAAAAAAAGATAGCAGAGGAATATTTGGCATAATATTCGCCAGATTCTTTAAATTGTTAGAGGGCTTTGATTCATATAGCTAGGTTTTGGTGATTCCACTTTCTTTTGGCTTTCAATTTCATAGTTTGTACAGTGATTCAATGATTTAGGGTTAGGGTTCGAAAAATTTTGGGACGAAACCTGATGGCACTGGATTTTCGCTTCTTCACTTGTGGGAGACGAGGGTTTAAGGAATCGAAGAGAGGGGAAGATGGGAGGAGGAGGAGAGAGAGTGAGGATGAGGATAATGATGATTTGAGATGAAGGAAGATGAAGATGACGCTGGAAATGGGAAGATGAAGACGATGATGTTGATGTTAATGATGATGATATGAGAAGAGAAAAATGATCATGAAGATTAAAAAAAATAATATGGGAAGATGAAGATGAAGATTAAAAAAAAATTTAAGTTTTAGAAGTTTAGAGGTTTAAGATTTAGTTTTAGGGTTTAGGATTTAGGGATTTAAGGTTTAGGGTTTAGGATTTAGGTTTTAGGATTTTAGGGTTTAGGGTTTTTAATATTTTTAAGGACCAAATTGGATGAAGATGAAGATTAAAAAAAATTAAGTTTTAGGGGTTTAGTGTTTAGGGTTTTTAATATTTTTAAGGACTAAATCAGAATGTTTGGAAGAGTTTTGGGACACTTTACAATTTTATTTTGAGAATTTGGGACCACAATGAATGAATAATATGAAAAAGATGGGGAATTGAGAATAATAGGATAAGAATAGGTTAGGGACCTAATTGTACAACTCGGACTTTTTTTTAAGGTTTTAGGGTTTGGGGTTTGGAGTTTGGGTTTAGGGTTTTAGGATTTAGGTTTTATGGTTTTAAATATTTTAAAGGACTAAATTGTAATGTTTGGAAGAGTTTTGGGACACTTTACAATTTTATTTTAAGGATTTTGGACTAAACTGAATGAATATAATGAAAAAGAGGGAGAATTGAGAATAATAGAATAAAAATGGGTCAGGGACCTTTAAGTACAATGGCAAAATGCTTATGTGTCACTTTTTTATTGACGTGACAACTTTTTTTTATAAGATAACGGGCGTTGACGTGGACATAACGGGACACATCAGCACATAACGGGACACATCAGAGTCTGTTATGTACACGTCAGCTTTTTTGTAACAACAATATGACAGAGGGACCTATTAGTATGGCGTTTTGAAAATTCGGGGACTGGCTTGCACACTTCGCAAAATTCAGGGATTGGGTTGCTAGTTTTCCCATTATTTTTCATTCTCAGAAATCATATTTTTTGCAATGTGATTTTGAGGAATATAAAAATATTTATTTGGATGAGTTAAAACAATCATAGAATTATTTTGCAATCTTTTCAAGAATGTTACAATCTTTTGTCTGGTTCAACTTTGATAATCCTAAAAATGTTGGATATTTTTTCAAATATGATATTGACTTTTATTATTCTCAACTAATAGTTTATCAAATGGAGTAAACTCCCAAATTGGTCCCTAGATTATTGGGTCGCTGACAGATTGTCCCTGATTTATGGAAATTGACAAATAGGTCCCTGAATTTTACTAACGTTAGTCAAATTGGTCCTTCTGTGAAGTTGTCCTTTGGGAAGACGCTGACGTGGCCGTTAACTGCTGACGTGGCACGTTAAGTGCCACTTCAGCAGTTGGAAAACTAAAAATAAAAAAAAAGTCATCTGTGTATTTACTGCCACATAAGCGCCACATAAGCATTAATAATAAAAGAATAAATTCATTAAAAATCAAATAGGTCCCTGAGTCATATTTTTTTTAGAAAAAAAAAATTTAATTTTTACTCACCCATTCTTATCCCATTATTTTCAATTCTCCCTCTTTTTCATCATCTTCATTAATTTTAGTCCAAAATCCTCAAAATAAAATTGTAAAGTGTCCCAAAACTTTTCCAAACATACCAATTTAGTCCATAAAAGAATTAAAAACCCTAAACCCTAAACCCCTAAAATCTAAAAATTTTAAAGTGTCCCAAAACTCTTCCAAACATTCCAATTTAGTCCTTAAAAATATTAAAAACCCTAAAACCCTAAACCCTAAAATCCTAAAACCTAAACTCTAAAATCCTAAACCCTAAACCCTAAAATCTAAAACCCTAAACCCTAAATCCTAAACCCCTAAAAAAACTACTCTCTTGCAATTTGGTCCCTAAATCCTACTTTCCTCTTCATCATCTTCATCTTCTCATCCACTCCAAACCCCAAACCACAAAACACTAAAACTACACAAACAAAAATCACCAAAGATTACACAAATTTCATTAATTCTTGATTAAAAAAAAATTAGTTCATCATCAGTTCATATCATCGTCATCATCATTCATCAGTTCATTATTTAAAATTTAAAAAAAAAAATCAATTCATCATCGGTTCATATCATCATCATCATCATCATCATCATCATCATTCATCAGCCCGTACACCACCAATACCTTCATCATCGGTTCATATCATCATCGCCGTGACCCACCCACACACCACCAGTACCTCCACCACCTACGCCGACAACAACCTCCCTCCTCCTCCCATCAAGAACCCATGCCCTTTCCTCCCCGTCCCGTACACTTCCTCCACCACCTGCGCCGCCTCCAATGGATCATCATAGTTCAACTTCGCCGCCACCGCGTTCAACCCTATCAACACCCACGCGCCGACGAACCCGCATATGATCGCCGCCCATGGCTCCACCACGGAACACCTTGACGAGTTGAAGTTGAAATCAAACCCAAAAATTGAAGAATCGAGCGAGAGAATGTTTAAGGATTTGAAGAATCGAGCCATTTTGAAGTTTGAGGATTTGGTTGAAGCAGATCCCAAAAATTTCTTTTTCCCTTCTTGTACGTGCTTCTCTTTATTTAATTTCCTTTTCCCTTCTTTATGCATGCTTCATGAATAACTCATTCTAAATTTTTCTTAAATTGAAATTGATGCATAACATTAACAAAAAGTGTGCTTTGGCTCAAATGGTTAGAGTTATTGAATTTGGTTAAAAGGTAGTGGGTTCAAATCCCAACTTTGCCTTTTTTCCATTTGCCTCACCTTATCTTTTTTTATATTTTTTTTAATTTTGTTTTTTATGTTATTTTTATTATTTTTTTTCATTTTTATTTATTTTATGCTACATGGAATTCTCTCCTTATTTAGGCATTTTCTTTTGGAATTTTTCTTATTTAAAAGTAAGACTTTGAAAACTCAAAATTCTTATCTTATTTTATTTATTTATTTATTTTTAATTCCCAAAAGGTTTATTTATTTTCAAAAATGGCCCAAAACTCTTATTTATATGCAAAAAGACCCGAACAAAATACAGCGTTCACAGTTGCCCCTCTTCGCTTGTTCTTTATGCATATGGTCGCGAACTAGTTCAATGGCCACAACATAAAGGACAAGTGAAGAAATAAAAATGAACGAGTATTTTGAACGGTATTGATGAACCTGGTTCTGGCCGGGAGTCATTACCTGGTTCGGTGAGGCAACTCTGGGTCGGAAGTCGCCTGCAAGTCAATGAACGCACAGGGGTTGCCCTGTGATTCACCTCCGATGCTTAAGTTAGTAAGGGGTATGAGCTCAATAATCTCAATTGACTGAGTAGAGAGCGTACCTTTTTCCAGTGTGAAGGGTTAACCTTTTATACTGGCTGGGGGCAATCTGCTGTGATCTTGCCATAAATGCCTGGATGCTTGATTGTGATCCTTGGCTCCCACGAAATTTCCTTTTCTGTGAAAGGTGCCTTGATGACCAAGGCATTATCAAGGGAAGGATCTCTGATTGAGCTGTCTTGATTGACAGCGGATCTTTGAGCGATCCTTGATTGGTTCCTGATTGATTCAGGGAATGTTTCTTTATTTGTTGGTGCGTGGACGCCCACACCCCTCGCGATTGTAGGCGACCACACCTGATGGTGAGGTATGGGGCGTTCATGCCCATGCGATCCACTTGGGGGGCTTGTAGTCTGCTGGATCAAGGGCACGCTTTCCCATTTGGGCCTACTAATTATTGGGCCTATTATTACTAGTCCCAACAAAAGAAGTGAAGCTCTGTCCCCATCAGTGGAGTCCCCAACGAGGGCGTTCTTGGTACTGACCATAGCCTTGCTTGCTTTGTTGGCGTTGATGGCTAGAGCTTGTCCTGGAGACTCTGGGTGGCGGTGCCCCAACTTGATGCGGCGTTCATGGATCTGGTGGCACCAAACCTTGTCCTTCCAGCTTCCCTGTTCTGCATGTCAGCGCTTCGTGGCCACGTGTCGCTGCGTGATTGGCTTAACCTTCGCCATGATGGCAAAACGTGGACCGAGGGGGGGCGCATTTAATGAGTCGCCTCGGTTTTCGTGTAGTTTTTTTTTTTCCAAAAACCGCCATTTTTCCCCTTCTTTCCCTCACTTCGCCATTTTCACTCCCACACACTTCCTTCTTCCTCCTTATTCTCTCTGTACTCCCAAGAGAAATTTCGCTAAAATTGCCTCCTTATTCTCTCTCACATACTTCGCCATTTGTCGTCGTTTGCTTTGCTCCGGAAACCCTGCTCACCGTCGTCCGGCGAGTGATTCGACATTGTCTCTTGCTATTTCATGTTTGATTTTTGGGTTTTCGTTTGAATATTACTCATTGTGTTCTTTGCGTTCTTCGCAGTGTTCTTCAACTTCTTCAAGCCTTTTTCTCCAGAATTACCTCTCGATTCGCCAACAACATGGATTTTGATGACTGTAAGTTTTCTAATCCTTCTCCTTCCTCTTCATCTTCCTCTTCATCTTTTGATTTTTGGTTTGAGTTTGGTGATCAACCACAACCGCTGAGATTTATTTTCCCAAACGATCCTTTAATTCCCGAGGGCGTTTCCCCCCTTTTTGCTGGTGAATGGAGGAGAGTCCTTCATAAAATGGGTTATAACTGTCATGTTTCCTCAGCTGCTGGAAACAACGAGAGGGCGCCCGGAACGTCAACGCCTCATAACTCTATTCCCGAACCATCAGTGCCGACGAGATTCGCGTCCCCATGGAAAGGAGGGATGGTGATGCTGTGGCGTCCTTGTCCCATGCTCTGGGAGAGTTCAACCAGATGACCGCTGCCTCCTCCTCGTCCACATCGACAGAAATTCGCGAGATGCTATCTCCTGACGCAGAATCGACGTCCATGAATGAGGAGTCTTCTACACCCGAGGTTGCGGGCGGTGTTGATGTTCCTATCTGGGCGTCCATAGGGGATGGTAACCCTCAACAGACAATCTATGGTGAGGAAGTTGATTTCCAAGCTTACCCGGAGTGGTTCCTTTGCCAAAACTCTAAGTTGGCCAACGTTCCCTGGGTTAAGGGTGCTGAGACAACTCCATGTGGCCCCGATAGGGCTGAAGTTATGAGGAATGTGCGTCCCGTAGTTGATTCGCGTCGTCAGAGACCCAATGAGAAGGTACAAAAGGGGCATTTAGACCTGACGAACGACGTGGTGAAAGAGTACTACACCTGGCTCTTTGGCGTGGACTACATGTTGGGAAATCCCGGAGCAAAAACACGCAGCGGAAGCAAAAGGTAAAACAAAAATTTTATGCGCTGCCCAAGATTTCCCACCCTGAGATCCGCTAGTGGAATTTAAAATCAGATACGAAAAGTGTTATACCTCAAGCTTTCAATCGGCTGGTTAAACTAGGCGAGTCAGAGAATTCCGTTTGCAACGTCCTTCCTCCACCGGTGATCCACACGAACAGTTTCCCGAACACAAGGTGCTAGCCTTCTGTTTCTTTCTCCAAAGAAACAAGGGAATTGAATCTACAGTGTTTGAATTCAAGAACTCCTTCTTTGAATCCAAGGCAAGGTGGCGCAACAATGGAGGAGAACAACAAAACTCCTTTTGTTTTCTTCTCTCAAAAACCCTAATGCCCAAATCGACTTTCTCTCACTAACTCTTAGGAGAAAAGTTGAACTTCTCTCTACAAAGGAAGAAGGCGAGTTTTTACTCTCTCTCAACAAGGAGGAAGATGAATTGCCAAATGAATTAGGGTTACCCTAAGTGTAATGGGCTAGGCGACTTATTAGGCTATAATTATCAAAATTAGGCAATTTTAATAATTATAAAATCATGATATTACAATAATATCATATTTTAGGACTTGAATATCTAATTAAAATATTANAAAAATTCTGTGGATTTTTGTAAAATCAAAACAAGATTGAAAAAGGTAAACACGCCAAGCATACATCACATGTAAACAAAATATGATTTTAAATCTAGGACTAGCGTGGCTCTGATACCACTGTTGGGAAATCCCGGAGCAAAAACACGCAGCGGAAGCAAAAGGTAAAACAAAAATTTTATGCGCTGCCTAAGATTTCCCACCCTGAGATCCGCTAGTGGAATTTAAAATCAGATACGAAAAGTGTTATACCTCAAGCTTTCAATCGGCTGGTTAAACTAGGCGAGTCAGAGAAGTCCGTTTGCAACGTCCTTCCTCCATCGGTGATCCACACGAACAGTTTCCCGAACACAAGGTGCTAGCCTTCTGTTTCTTTCTCCAAAGAAACAAGGGAATTGAATCTACAGTGTTTGAATTCAAGATCTCCTTCTTTGAATCCAAGGCAAGGTGGCGCAACAATGGAGGAGAACAACAAAACTCCTTTTGTTTTCTTCTCTCAAAAACCCTAATGCCCAAATCGACTTTCTCTCACTAACTCTTAGGAGAAAAGTTGAACTTCTCTCTACAAAGGAAGAAGGCGAGTTTTTACTCTCTCTCAACAAGGAGGAAGATGAATTGCCAAATGAATTAGGGTTACCCTAAGTGTAATGGGCTAGGCGACTTATTAGGCTATAATTATCAAAATTAGGCAATTTTAATAATTATAAAATCATGATATTACAATAATATCATATTTTAGGACTTGAATATCTAATTAAAATATTACCATAATATTTTAATTCAAATTCAAATTACTATCTTGGAGAATCAAATGGAAGATCAAATCTTCCCTTGGGTCCCACTAGATAGGCGCCTAACTCCTTTAATTTCAATGGAATTTTATAAATAAAAAATGACTCCTAACTTTTAGGAAGTCATAACCAATTTATTTTATCCCAATGTTTTTGAATTAAAATATTACCATAATATCTTTAATTCAAATTTTGAATCTTGAATTTAAATTCTTTATTGAATTAAAATATTACCCCAATATCTTTAATTCAAATCTTGAATTCAAATTCAAATTCAAACTCATGATTTAAATTAATAAAACATTTCTATTAATTAAAATCATCTACAAAGAGGCGCAACCCTCAATATTAATATTGGGAATTTTATAAATCAATAATCTCCTAACTTTTAGGAACATTATCTGATTTATTTTTCCCTAA
Organism: Chamaecrista fasciculata; assembly: GCA_003254925.1. Classification (NCBI taxonomy): domain Eukaryota; kingdom Viridiplantae; phylum Streptophyta; class Magnoliopsida; order Fabales; family Fabaceae; genus Chamaecrista; species Chamaecrista fasciculata. Next base: position 19,974 of record QANZ01044368.1, read on the forward strand.
TATTTTAATTGTAAATAATAAATCCCTATTAATCATTTAACAATTATTTAAACTGTAGATTATTTAAGACAAGACCTAATGTCCCAGACATTTCCTCTGTGTCTTAAATTGTGCCACCGGAGTGACCCACGAATTAACCCTAATTCGTGTCCCTTTTAAATGGTGTTCTGTTCCTGCTCATGTGTGACCCAGCATGCCCCACGTGAAGTTGGCAGCATGTCATTGTTGGAGATTGTGCCCTAGGGCCAATCGTTTTATGTAAAATATGTTATGAACATATTATTAATTTATGGAAGATAAATTAATGTGTTATCATATTATTAGCATGTTTACTATGATGACATCCATGATTAATTATGAGATAATTAATCTAAACTTGTCCCTGGTCGATTATTTTTGTGGGAACAAAAATGAACTAAGACCAGCATGACCTCGGTGCATGAGATGCACGCACTAGATGCTGGGACGAGAGTCATGGTGCAATTACGTAAGGTGGTTACGAATTGCTGGATGAGAGATATCTAACTGGCGCCCTCGATGAGTCTGTCCAGGAAAAACGAGTGGCCACTCAAGGATTGGGACTTACTCAGGGAATCGAGAAAGTTGTGGTTTGGATTATGGATGACATTCCTGTGCCTAGTCCATGACCAAGATATCGTAGGACAATCGGATCTCTGACACGGAGGTACTGAGGTTAAGTCGTTTTAGTAAAAACGATAACTCACGTGTTTTGGGTAGTTGTGATGGCTTGCTAGAGTCCGCTCACAACTTGTAGGTCATGGGGATGCCCTGCTGCCAACTTCACGTGGGGCCTGCTGGGTCACACACGAGCAGGAACTGAACACCATTTGAATGGGACACGAATTAGGGTTAATTCGTGGGTCACGCGAGTGACACGATTTAAGACACAGAGGAAATGTCTGGGACATTATGTCTTGTCTTAATTAATCTACAGATGACATATTTAGATTTGTGGGACAAATTTAAATATAAATAAATTGTTTATATAATTAATGAGATTAATTATTGACAATTTAAATATTAGGAAAATAATTCAGATAATGTTCCTAAGAGTTAGAAAATTATTGAATTATAAAATTCCTAAATAAAAATGAGGGTGGCGCCTCTAAGAGATTATTTGGATAAATAAAATTGTTTTATTTAATTCAAATAATTGAATTCAAAAGATTTGGTGAAGATCTCATCTCAGAATCTTTGGTGAATCAAAAATAAGGAAGTTTTTTATCAATAAAATTCCAAGGAAAATAGAGAGGGGGATGGCGCCATCTTTGTGGGTCCCATTGGGAGATTTGATCTCTCAATTTGATTCTCCAAGATTGCAATTTGAATTTAAATATAATATTAAGGTAATATTATAATTATAAATTCAAGTCTTAAAATAATTATATTTTCAGAATATCTTTATTTTAGGAATTATTAAATCACCAAATTTTGGTCTATAAATATATGGGCAAGTCGACTTGCACCATAATTGTCTGACAAGCAATTTTATGCAACCCTAATTTAGTTTTCCTCCTAAGAGTTAGAGAGAGAAAATATTGCTTTGCACACACATAGAGAAAGTCGACTTTCTCTAAGAGTTAGAGAATTTCGACTTTAGCTCTAAAGTTAGGGTTTTGAGAGAAGAATAGGCAAGAAGGAGTTCTTGTGGGGGGATTCTTCTAAGCGCCACCTCAGTTGCTGATTCAAGAAGGAGTTCTTGAAGTCAGAGGTCTGTAGATTGGTCCCAAATTCTTTTGGAGAAAAGAATTGGAGGCTAGCACCTCGGTGTTCAAAGAAACTGTTCGTGTGGATTACTGGCAGAGGGAGTACTCTGGGAGTGGACTCCGTGGAACTCGCCCCGTTCAACCATCGAATTGAAACTCTGACGTATAACACTAACCAAAAGTTTTAAATTCTGCTAGCGGATCCGTTCGGGAATCATAGGACCTAGGCGTTTTATTTAATTTTATTTTTGCTTCCGCTGCCTTAGGCGCCTAGGATTCCCAACAGTGGTATCAGAGCCACGCTAGTTCTAGGATTTAAAACTGTTTGCTTGTACATGAGATGTATGATGTTTTGTGTTTACCGCTTTCAATCACTTTTGGTTTTACAAAGAAATCCACCGATCAATTTTCTTAAGAAATCAATCTACAGAAAAATTGTGCAAATTATATGTATGAGATACATATAAGTCGATTGGATCGACCGGAAAATTTTTCTTGATGATCTAGGCCAAAATCGAAATTCCTCTATAATTATAATTAAAAGTGTTTTAATTATAATAATTATAAAGGTGGCTGAAAATCATTAAAATTGAGAATTTTAAAATTTTTGGGGGTCAATATTTATAAATTCTTGAATGAGATTCATGGTATTTATAATTATTGATAAAAAGGCCTAATCGCAAGAAAAGGGCATGTTAAAATTGCACACACCTAAAGTAAACACAATTTTAAAAGAGTTTTAATTTGTGTGTTTGTTACCGTGTTTGACATAATTGTATGAAGTGTTCATATTTGAATTGTGTGGTGTTGGATATGGCTCTAGGAGGTTTATTTCGGTAAATACGGCCTGCGTGTCGTCTCCCTCTACTCTGGATGTAAAATTTAAAATCTGTTTATACCTCAATGTAACTGGGGTTTATTCACGTGTAATTTTATTTTTCCTTTTAGAAAGGTTCTCTCATTGGCTTGGGAGAACTCTAGGGTAGATGGGCCATATCTAAACACGGTGTTTTATTTTGCATTTAGTTGTATGAGATGCGCTAGATGTATGTTTAGGCTGCGATTTTAACATGCTAATGATATATATATCGCGCTACAACCACGTATACGATACGAGCGTGGGATTTTGTATGAGATGCAAAATCCGGGCACATGTTTATATGTATGAGATACATGGGGGAATAAACATGTCGCATGACTCGTTTAATTTTAAAATAAGGAGTTTTTAAAATTAAAAGTCGGAACCTTATTTTAATTGATTTTAAAATAATTCAAACCCTTTTAGAAAATTTAAGTAATTAATGCCATCGCTAAAACGCCCTGCCAAAATCTTGTTCATCGCAGAGCGGTGATCGCCTTGAGGAAGCACGGGTGAATGGGATTTTCAACACGATGCCCGTTGAAATCTCGGTTCCTTTGAATACGGTGATCGCCTCCGCGACACGTATTGCAGTTGG
>QANZ01044378.1:0-32310 GCA_003254925.1 Chamaecrista fasciculata
TATATATATTAAAAAAAACAAAAGGAAAAAAGAAAATAAGTATACTCGGCGCAGGCCGAGTCTAGGGTCGTCAAATCCGGGACCCGACCCGGCCCGATTTTGGACTTGGCCCGATTTCAAGAAAGAGACTGGGACGGGCCGAGTCAAATTTGTTCACCTTTACACAATGAAGCATCAAAACTTTATTTTGATAATGTGTCGTCGTGTCAAACACGTATCTGTGTTCAACACCCGTACGACACCCGGACGACACATATTCACAAGTTTCATAATATAAAATCAAATTTTTGTGACTTTATCATGACAATCAATAGAAAATAATATCACATAGACATATATTATGAATAGATATTGTAATTTTTAAATTTTCATAAAAATTTATGATTTTTTAATTATTTTTATATATAAATATATGTCGTGTCGTATAATTTTAAGAATCTAACGTTTCAATGTGTCTGTGTCCGTGTCCGTGTCCATGTTTCCTAGCTCCTACCACATACTTTGGGTACCAATATTAGTTTTGCCTATAATATATAAATAAATAAATAACTCCAGAATCCTTCATAGTTCATGAACTTGGGCATCAGCCTACCAGACCCGTCCAGTGGAAGAAAGCAGCGAGATATAGAAGGCGAAGACGACGTATGTGCGTACGACGGTTCTCTTCAGCAAAGACGACGTTTTAGCGAGATATTTGATTAAGAACATCATGTGAAAGTGTTAAAGTTATGTAGGCCAAAGTCCTATTTTGATTTCCCAGTTATTTTTCGTTCTATATTGATACCCAGTTAAGCAAAATTTGATAAAGTTGGTCTTTTAACAGTTTTCATCAATTTTTCTGTTAAAAAAAAGATAAAATTAATTTTTAACTCCTAAAAGTTTAAATTCTTTACATCAATGACCTTTTTCTCTATAATAGAACCAAAATGTAAGAAATAAGAAACACTTGGGGTTTTAGTTTATTTTACACAAAAAAATCTCTCTCTCTTCATTTGCGAAAAGTTTCATGCCCAAAGAAAAAAAAAACAACTCAACCACAATTTTCACATTAGGAATCTAGCTCTGAAGCTCTCGGCCACCTCCGCCGCACCCGAGCAGCCGGAGCGAGCTAAGATCATACTTGCTCACCAGCTCCGACTTCGCCAGCGCCACCATGAGCGGCGGCGACACTGGCATATACGTGATCTTGAACTTCTCCACAGCCCTCAGCATCGCTTCGAACTCGAACCTCTGCATCAACACCAGCGTCTCCCCCATCGATAACGCCCTAATCAGCATGAAGAACCCGAACACGTGGAACAAAGGCAACGTGAACAGCGACATCGGGTCGAGTTCGTCCTCCGCCGCCGTCGGATCGTCCACCAGATGCCTCAGGTGATAGAATCCTCCGATTAGAGCGATAAAATTCCGGTGAGTCAAAACCACGCCCTTCACTTTTCCGGTGGTCCCTGACGAGAACAGAATCGCCGCCGCGTCGGATTGACTTATCTGAACTCCGGTGACGGGGGTAGTAGTGGTGGTGTTATTATTATTACCGTCGATCATGGAGAGGAATTGAGGGGAATCGAGCAACACGGTGCCGTATTTGAGATTAGGGATTTTGTGAGCAGTGGATTTTGAGGAGAGATAGAGGAGGTTGTGTTTTTTTGTGTAAAATAAACTAAAACGCCTAAGTATTTCTTCTTTCTTACATTTTGGTTCTATTATAGAGAAAAAGGTCCTTGATGTAAAGAATTTAAACCTTTAGGAGTTAAAAACTAATTTTATCTTTTTTTTTTAACAGAAAAATGGATGAAAACTATTAGAGGGACCAACTTTGTCAAATTTTGCATAACTGGGGGACCAATATGAAACGAAAAATAACTGGGGGACTAATTTGGAACACTAAGCATAACTGGGGGACCAAAGAGGACTTTGGCCAAGTTATGTATTTTAGTTTTAATTCCTTTTTCAGTTCAGTAATATTGTACAGGTTTAGGTTTTAGTCCTTTTTGTACAACTGTACATTTTAGTCCTTTTTTCTCTGAATGTAAATATCTTAGGTATATGTACAGCTCATAGGATTCTAGAATTTTCTTTTGTTAGTTATTCTTCAACCAATGAGGTTAACACATATCCTCATTTTAATTGTATATAACCATTGAAGGATAATGAATACATCACTGAATTTTTCAGCATATTTCTTTTATTATAATTGCTCTTCATGGTATCAGGTTGCTCTAAGATATAATTTTTAATCCCTAAAACCTTTTACTTTCTTCTCTCTATGGAAGAAACCCCTAAATTTGCGCATTCTTCTAACCCTGGAGGCAGCGGCGACGCGCTTCAACGGATTGAGGATGGGCCACTCGTTCTCTACAACTCCGATCACCCGGGAATGGCGCTTGTCACCTCCCATCTTACTGGTCCTAATTATCTGACATGGAGCATCACCATTAAAACGTCACTCGAAGCAAAAGACAATACTGTCTTCATCGATGGAACTCTGTCGCCACCCGATGACGAGAAGGACTACCGGCGATGGAAGAAGGTTGATTCCATGATAAAGTCATGGATTATCAACTCAATCTCCAAGGAAATTGTGGATACCTTGATTTACCGCCCCTCCGCCAAGCGACTGTGGGATGAGCTAGAAGAGAGATATGGTGTGAGCTCAGTAACTACTTATTACAATAAGTTATACAAGACTTGGGATGAATTAGATAGGATTTCTCCTATTCCAGTTTGCAAATGTACTAAGTGTACATGTGATATGACTACCAAAATGAAGAATCTAACTGAGTCTACTGGGCTTTTACAGTTTTCGATGGGTCTGAATGCTGAATTTGAATCTATTAGGGGTCAAATACTTAATCTGGAACCATTACCTAGTGCTAGCAAAGCTTTTGCCATGGTAGTTAGGTCTGAGAGTGAGAAAAATGTTACCCAAACCTTCTCTGTTGCTGGAAATGAGGGTAGTGCTATGCTAGCTAAAACATCACCTATTAAAAATGAGAATGAAGGAAAGGTGTTTGGAAAGAAAAAAGAGGGAAATAAGAAAGGGGATAGGTCTTGTAACCACTGTAACATTGCTGGCCATACTCGAGACACTTGTTTCAAAATTCATGGGTACCCAGATTGGTACAATGAATTTAAAGATGCAAAGAAGACAAGAGGAGGAACCAAAGAAGGCCATTGCTAATATGGTTGGTGAAAACAGTAATGATGTTAGCAACTGCGAAAGTGAAGGAAAACAATCTGAATTAGCCTCTATGGTGTCTATGTTATTCAAGCAAGAAATGGGGAAATATCTGAAAGGCAAGCAACACCAGGAGCATGCTATGCTAATCAGATTGACTTCGCAGGTAACTCATTTTCTGATTGTGCTGTTGATTGCTATTTACCTTTCGATTGTGGTTCTTGGATCTTAGACACAAGAGCCTCATCTCATATGTGTTTTGAAACCAATATTATGTAGCATGTTGAGTCTATTATACCTCCTATTAAAATTCATCTACCTGATTCCACAAAGAAATTAGTTTCTAAAAGAGGCCAAGTTAATCTTCACCCCAAATTACATCTTAAAAAAGTCCTTCTCATACCCAGTTTTAAGTTTAACTTGCTGTTTGTGAATACCTTAGTCAAGGATACATATTTAAGTCTTATATTTCTTGATCATCACTGCATTTTACAAGACCGGAAGAGTAAAGATGTGATTACTGTGGCTACTGTTAGGAAAAACCTTTATATTTTAAACTCCAGGTCTTTCAATTCTCATGTAATCAAAAGGATCCTTGATATATATAACCCTAATTGATATCTTTCTAGTCTTAGTGTTGTGTTATGTAATGCTTCAATTATCAATAATAAAAATTCTCATTTTGTTTGGCATCAAAGGCTAGGACATTGACCATTATCTACAATTTCTAAAATAGCTACTGTGAAATGTGACAAAAACAATGAAAATTTCATTTTTGATATTTGTCACTTAGCTAAGCAACAAAGGCTACCCTTTCCCAAAAGTCATACCAAATCCGAAAGTATTTTGGACCTTATACACATAGACCTATGGGGTCCTTATACTGTACCTAGCTTAAATGGAGCTCACTACATCCTTACCATTGTTGATGACCATAGTAGGGTGACTTGGACTTTTTTATTTAAAAACAAGACCCAAGTTCCCCAAACATTAGAAAGCTTTCTCACCCAAGTTAGCATTCAATATGGCAAGCCTGTAAAAATACTAAGATATGACAATGGCACAGAGTTTGTTAACACCATGTGTCAAAGTTTATTCACTAAAATGGGCATAGTCCATCACAAGTCATGTGTTTATAGCCCCCAACAAAACGGAGTTGTAGAAAGAAAGCATAAACATCTACTAGAAGTGGCTAGAAGCCTTATGTTTCAGGCGAATTTACCAAAAAAGTTTTGGGGAGAGAGTATACTCATTGCTAAACACATAATTAATAGACTACACACTGTTGTCCTTGATTGGAAATCACCTTTTGAAGCCCTCCATGGTCACCCACCATCCTATTCTAACCTTAGAACCTTTGGTTGCTTATGTTTTATGACAAATACTAACCCACATAAAGATAAATTTATAGAAAGAGCTCACAAATGCTTTTTATTGGCTATGTCACAGGTCAAAAAGGTTATAAGGTATATAATCTAGCTAATCATAAAGTTTTTGTTAGTCGAGATGTCAAATTTTATGAGGATGTTTTTCCTTTCTCTTCTCAGCCGAATTCTACAGAAATTAATACTCTACCTTTACCCATATTTGTTGATGATCTTCCTTCCACAGATTCTACTCTTCCTCATACATCATTAACACAGCTTGACTATGAAAGTCGCATCACAGATTCAACACCTGAACCCTTAACTACAGCCACATCATCATCATCTTTAAGTACTTCTAGTCCAGTTTCTAGTTCATGCAGTAAATCACCACAATCTGTCACTATCTCACCTCCACATAACATTCCCACTCATAGGACTAGTACTCGTGTTAAACATCCTCCTTCTTGGTTAGATGATTATGTGACTAATTTTTCTTTGCATGAAGCTTCTCTGTTTTCTTTTAATGCTAAGCATGTTGCTTTTATGGTGAATGTGTCTAAGTTACAAGAACCACATACCTATAGGAAAGAAATTAGAAACCAGAAATGGGTAGAAGCTATGAATGTTGAGTTGCAAGCCTTAGAAAGAAATTAGACCTGGGAAATAACAGATTTGCCTCAAGGGAAGAAGGCAATTGGGTCAAAATGGGTCTATAAGATCAAAACAAAAGCTGATGGAAGTGTAGATAGATATAAAGACCATCTAGTAGCAAAAGGTTATAATCAAGTAGTCAAATTAGATTACTTGGATAATTTCTCACCTGTAGCTAAAGTAGTTATTGTAAGATTGTTTATTGCTATTGCTACTAGTAAAGGATGGGGTATTCACCAACTTGACATTAACAGTGCATTTTTGCATGGATATTTAAAGGAAGAAGTATATCTACAACCTCTTGAAGGGTATACTAAGGCTAAAGAGGGACAAGTTTGCAAATTAAAAAGATCTTTATATGGTTTAAAACAAGCCTCAAGAGAGTGGAATTCAGAATTTTCTGCTCAAATAGTTAGCTATGGGTTCAAACAATCACAAAATGATAATTTCCTATTTATTATGACCACTCCTAGAGGCTTCACGCCTTTATTTGTTTATGTTGATGATGTACTTATTACTGCCTGCAATGAAACTGATATAGTGCAAGTCAAAAGATATCTTGATTCCATTTTCACCCTTAAAGATCTTGGATATGCCCGGTACTTTCTTGGTGTGGAAATTTCTAGGAGTACAGAAGGGACTTTCTTATGTCAAAGAAAGTATATAAATGACATTATTATTGATACTAACATGCAAGATGTAGCTACTGTGGATGTTCCCTTGTAAAGGGCCATAAATTTCAGGATGACTCTCCTTTACTGGATGATGCAGAACAATACAGGAGGTTAATAGGGAGACTTCTCTACCTTAATCTCACACGGCCAGACATCATGCACTCAGTGCAACAACTAAGTCAGTTTGTTCATCAGCCCCATGAAGCACATATGCAAGCTGCTCTACATGTTGTAAGGTACTTAAAATGAACTAATCATATGGGATTGTTTTACTCTGCTGAATCTGCCTTTATTTTAGAAGCATATTGTGATAGTGATTGGGCTTCATGCCCAATCACTAGGAGGTCTCTTAGTGGGTATTGTATATTTTTGGGTGCCAATCTTGTATCTTGGAAGACAAAGAAACAGTCTACTGTTTCAAGATCTTCATGTGAAGCAGAATATAGAAGCATGGCAAACACGGTTTGTGAGCTACAATGGGTTACATACTTACTCAAGGATTTTTGGATTGATATTTCAAAACCCATATCATTGTGGTGTGATAATAAATCAGCATTACACATTGCAACTAATCCAGTCTATCACGAAAGAACCAAACATATTGAGATAGACTGTCATGTAGATCGTGAGAAGTGTAAGGAAGGATTTATCCTCCCTCAACATGTCCCTACACAACTTCAGGTTGCTGATATTTTTACAAAGTCTTTGGGCAGGCCTCAGTTTAGTATCTTTGTTTCCAAGTTAGGCCTTGTTTCACAACAATTGCCAACTTGAAGAGGGGATGTTAAAGTTATGTATTTTAGTTTTAATTCCTTTTTCAGTTCAGTAATATTGTACAAGTTTAGGTTTTAGTCCTTTTTGCACAGCTATACATTTTAGTCTTTTTTTCTTTGAATGTAAATATCTTAGCTATATGTACACCTCATAGGATTCTAAAATTTTCTTTTATTAGTTATTCTTCCACCAATGAGGTATTAACACATATTCTCATTTTAATTGTATATAACCATTGAAGGATAATGAATACATCACTGCATTCAGTATATTTCTTTTATTCTAATTGCTCCTCAGAAAGAGAAAACGTACTTTGTTTTTCACAACTCACAACAATTGAAATTGATTCTTTATTTGAAGAAATTGATTTTTACTCAACAATCACAAGACCGAGATTCGAGGAATTGAATATGGGATTTGTTAATTTTTACTATACGACAGATGAAGAAAGGAAGCTGAGAAGTGTGGGTTTGGGAGGGCACAACTTTGCTTAAAGGGATAAAAAGTGAAAATTGAAAAGGTAAGAATAGGGAAAAAAAACTAGAAATAGTTGTTGCAAATAGCTTGAACAAGATGCGAAAAACTAGATTGGTTTGCTTACCGTTGACTTCTGTATTTTTTAATTTTTTGAGTAAATTAACAATTTGATCTTTAAAATATTATCGAGCTAGCAACTCGGTCCTTGAAAGATTGAAATGTACAGTTTAGTAATTGAAAGATCAAAACAGTATACTAATTAATCCTTAAAAAGGACTAATTCGTATATCATTTTGATCTTTCAGGGTTTAAAAAACATATTGTTCTGATCTTTTTGGAACTAAACTGTACATTACAATTTTTCAGAGACCGAGTTGTCAATTCGGTAATCTTTCAATGACCAAATTGTTAATTTACCCTTTTTTTATGAGTCGACTTCTGTATTTAAATAAGAGGGATTTTTTATTTGTAATCTTGAGGTTAAGTGTTTTTTTATGGAAAAGTTAATAGAGTGGGTGATTTGTACAAAGCCAAAGTTAACAGAGTGGGTGATTTGCACAAATAAAAAAGCTCATCGGGGTCTTTTGCACAGTTGGTAAAGTTCAAGAAGGTTACCTGCAGTGTCACCTATTTTATACCTTATATCTTATGTTATAGGGTAAATTGCAATTTGGTACCCTGTGGTTAGGGGCAGTTCCCCTTTGGTACCCTGAAAGAAAAATTTTTGCATTGTGGTACCCCGTGGTTTGCTCCGTTAGCGATTTGGTNATAGGTCCCTGGCTTCAAATTTTATCCCATTATTTTCAATTCCCCCTCTTTTTCATCATCTTCATTCATTTTAATCCCAAATCCTCAGAATAAAATTTTAAAGTGTCCCAAAACTCTTCCAAACATTTCAATTTAGTCCTTAAAAATATTAAAATCCCTAAAACCCTAAACCCCAAGCCCTAGACCCTAAACCCTAAACCCTAAACCCTGAATCTTATTTTGATCCTTCAAGCTTGCTCAAAGTTCTGTTTTGGTCCTTCAAATTTCTAAAAAATTTCACGGTTAGTCCCTCATCCAATTTTTTCATTAAATAAAAGAAAAAATGGTTATTCCCTAAAATTATAATTTTTTTGAAGGCAAAACACATTTTCGTGCCCCTAACGTTTGCAGTGATTTTCAGTTATGCCCCTAACGTTTCATTTTGTTCAGACGTGCCCTCAATGTGAAACTAACGTTTCAATTATGCCCCCAATTTTGACTCAATGCCCATGTGGCAATTTTTTTTACTGATGTGTCATTTTTTTGTCTACGTGGCATGATGATTGGACATTCTTATTTTTTATTTCACCGTGGCATGATGACTGGATTTACATTTTTGAACATAAAACTTGAGTAAACTAGCAAATCAGTCCCTGGATTTACATTTTTCATCATTTTCATTCATTTTAGTCCCAAATCCTCAAAATAAAATTGTTAAGTGTCCCAAAACTCTTTCAAACATTTCAATTTAGTCCTTAAAAATATTAAAAACCCTGAACAACATTATTTTCAATTCCCCTTCTTTTTCATCATCTTCATTCATTTTAGTCTCAAATCCTCCAAATAAAATTCATCTTCATCTTCGAAGAAACACTACAAAGAGAAAAAAAATTAATTTGGCTATTCATCTTCTCCTTCCCAACGCTACAACACTATTCATCTTCGAATGAACTCCCAATCACAGCAAAAGAAGATTTCGGTCGTCGAGTTCGCGAGCTTCGAATGAACTCCATTATCGTCATTTGCTACATACATGTAAATTTAACTATGAAACAAAATATCACTTCAACAATGATTCATTTCCACTATTCATCTTCATCTTCTCCTTCCCAAAATCCATCTTCATCTTCCATTCAACTCACACATGCACAAATCCATCTTCTCATTCACCCACAAAATAAATCGACGAAACCCACTTCCTGCGAAACCCTAAATCGATCTGCAATTTTTTTTGGTTTTCGTCGGAGAGGAAATCGGAGCGAAATCGCAGAGTGGGAGATTGAGATTTGAGCTTAACCGACCCAGATTTTTGTGTGTGTGGATTTGGTCCTTAAAGGTTAGGTTTTTGGGGGTTGTGGTATAAATTGTTTTTTCAATCTGGGAAGAAGATTCGAATTTGGCCATTTGGGTGTGTGTGGATTTGGTGAAGAAGAAGATTTATTTGAATCTGGAAAGAGGAAGAAGAAGGAAATAGTGTTTGAATATGGAAAGAGGAAGAAGAAGGAGATATTGTGCTTTCTGCATTTTCTTTTTTAATTTTGGTGTAAAATCAATTTAAATCCTCATTTTCTTTCTTTTTCTTATGTTTTGATCCAATTATAAAAGGAAAGGACTTTAATGCAAAATAATAAAATTTTCGAGAGATTAAAGTTAGTTTCTTCCTTTTTTGGGGGGTTTAGAGGTTTATAATTTTAGGGTTTAGGGTTTTTAATATTTTTAAGGACTAAATTGGAATGTTTGGAAGAGTTTTGGGACACTTGACAATTTTATTTTGCGAATTTGGGACTAAAATGAATGAAAATGATAAAAAAATGTAAATCCAGGGACTGATTTGCTAGTTTACTCAATTTTTATGTTCAAAAATGTAAATCCAGTCATCATGCCACGGTAGAATAAAAAATAAGAATGTCCAGTCATCATGCCACGTAGAGAAAAAAATGACACATCAGTAAAAAAATTGCCACAAGGGCATTGAGTCAAAATTGGGGGCATAATTGAAACGTTAGTTTCACATTGAGGGCACGTCTGAACAAAATGAAACGTTAGGGGCATAACTGAAAATCACTGCAAACGTTAGGGGCATGAAAAGGTGTTTTGCCTTCAAAAAAATTAAACTTTTAAGGAATGTAACCATTTTTTCTTTTATTTAACGAAAAAATTGGATGAGGGACTAACCGTGAAATTTTTTAGAAATTTGAAGGACCAAAACAGAACTTTGAGCAAGCTTGAAGGATCAAAATAAGATTTAGGGTTTAGGGTTTAGGGTTTAGGGTTTAGGGCTTGGGGTTTAGGGTTTTAGGGATTTTAATATTTTTAAGGACTAAATTGAAATGTTTGAAAGAGTTTTGGGACACTTTAAAATTTTATTTTGAGGATTTGGGATTAAAATGAATGAAGATGATGAAAAAGAGGGGGAATTGAAAATAATGGGATAAAATTTGAAGCCAGGGACCTATTTGACAACACACAAACTTTTTTTTTTTTTTTAAATAATAATGCTGATATGACGCATAATAATGTTGATGATGTTGATTTTGTTGTTGAGAGGATTTTTGATTTGTGGGGCTTGATTTTGGAAAAATTTGGGGGTTTTGATTTGTTTGTAGTGTACTAGAATGAAAATTGTAGTTGAATATAGGGATTTTTTGATAAATCATAGATGCTCATTTGTCTTTTGAGGTTCTAAGGACTATTTTGATAAAGATCATAAACTTTTGGGATTAAAGTGTAATTAAATAAGGACCTATTCAAAAGAAATCTTATGAAAAGGAGAAAAATCTATAATATTAGAATTCTAAAGACCCTTTTATAATTAATTCTTTATGTTTTGATCCCTTTTAGTAAAGGGAAAGGACTTAAACGCATAAGAGAAGACTTTTTGGGAGATTTTTGACATTTTAACTAACATTTGCCGTTAAATCCTAACAGAAAAAAACCTCAGGGTACTAAATCGCTAACGGAGCAAACCACGGGGTACCACAATGCAAAAATTTTTCTTTCAGGGTACCAAAGGGAAACCGCCCCTAACCACAGGGTACCAAATTGCAATTTACCCTATGTTATATTATGTGTTTGACCCCTTTTAGAAGTAATTTGTATCATTTTTCCTGAATACACGAAAAATATTTTTTAAAAAAGAACTAACATATAATAGTAGGTTTAGTGCAATTTTGAAGATTGGGAACTTTTCTTCAACCAAATAAAGTCACTCATCATTTTTAACTACATTATGGGTATAATGTTTTGAAGTTTTTGTTATAATTTAAATTTTCAGTAGAAATTTCATAACAGATATGGGATTTCATTGTTTGCTGTCACTTCTAATGTCCAAAACACAAGCAACAAATACAGACACGCTAAAAAATACCAAGGATAAAGGCAAATAATAAAGCTAAGTCAAACGAAGTACAGTGCTTATTCACATTAAACATAATTTCCATTCAAAAGACCAAAATAAAGAATATCCCAAAAATTACACACCTTGCCATCAAAATCCCATACTAATTTGTTCCGAATTACTATAAAAGAAATGAGTTTTTTTACAATTAGAATTAACCAGAAAACTCTAACAGTTAAATTTAAACCCCTTTTAAATGAGAGGACTTTTCTTTGATTTTTTTTCCATCTTCCTCTTGTTTGAATGACTCTCAAGTAGCCCAGAGAGTGAGAAACATAAAATTTTTTGTAGAAATTTCATAATAGAGGTTGGATTTGATTGTTTTCTATCACTTCTATGTCCAATACAGAAGCAACAAATACAGACAGGCTACAAAATACGAAGGATAAACGCAAATAATAAAGCTCAAGTCACATTGTACATATGTATACTTTACCGTGCCCATTCACATTGACATAATTTCTATTCAAAAGTCACGACATAAATAAAGAGCATCCCAAAACTTACAAACCTTGCCATGAAAAATCCCATATAAATTTGTTCAGACTTACTGCAAAAGAAAAAAACGATGAGAATCTCTTTACAATTTACCAGTATAGAATTGACCAGCAAAGTCTATGATAGTTAAATTTGAACCCCTCTTCCATGACAAGATTTTTTCTTTGATTTGTTCCATCTTCCTCTTGTTTCCATGAAGCTTAGGCAACCGACGACATGAGAAACTTAAAATTTCCAACTGTTCGGCGTTTTCCATCATATATTTAGCCAAGCTAAGTTCACTCTGATGGCCACAAAACTCTAGCATTTTAAATGTTTTGAGAGTATTGTGAATGCAGTCAGGCACAATTCCAAACTCCAACAGCTGTTTGGCATGGTCATTTTTACAATGTTCTACCTCTGACTTCGACTCAGAACAAGAATTTAAATGCTCCATCTGATTAAAGGTAAAGCTGGTTGGTCCAAAATTGTACAGGAATTAACATTAAGGGAAAAACTCTAAGAAATTAAAGTGAAAAAACATACCATAATGGTAAGAGAAGTAAGATATGGTGACTTAAGAAGGAACTCCACTAACATATCATCACTAACACTGTATAGCTTCAGATGGTGGAGCATATTGAATGTTGGAAGATCCGCAAATGATTCTTTAGCAAATGAAAAATCCTGTTTAAAAAAAAAAAACTGTAAGGTGAAAAAGTGCAGTGAAATTTCACCTTTTTTTCTTCATTAATTAAGGAAGAATACATATATACCTTGGTCGATGAAAGGTCAAGATGTTTCACAAGGTACATGTTCAACTGTTTAAGAAGAATACACGCTTGGATGCCCCATTGCTTTCTTTCCTCTTCCGACCCATCCAATTCGCAAAATGTAATACGAACAGAAGAATTAACATCTGAGGGTAGTTTTGAAAGAATATTATAGCAATTTGAAGGGTGTCCATGAAAAGAGAAATATGTAAGTTGTGAAGTACACAAATTTATGGCACCGTGGTCAACATAATCGATTTCATCTATTTCAACCATTTCAAGCAAAGGAACTTCAAACCTCACACTTCGCATATCCGACCAAAAAGAATCATAGGATTCAAGCTTTTTCAAGACTGGGAAGCTAAGAATGATCTCTTGGGAATTGCTAGAGGTTTCAGGTGAAAATTGAGTATGATATAAGTGAAGGATATGGAGATTAGGAAGATGAATATAGTTGGGAATTGTAACTACACAACCTTCTAAATGTAGGCTCAGCTCTACGAGAGAGTGGCAACTGAAAATGTAGCGAGAAGAGATGAGGGCATTATCAACATCACAATTCATGTATGAAAAGCGGAGGTTTCTTATTCTCCTATATGCAAGAGCAGGGAACCAAGAATTTCTGAAAAAAAATGTATCAACGGTACAGGTTGTGGAGAGAGAAAAACTTTCAATGCTCGAAGTGGCAAGACGAAGAAGAACCATGGACACAAAATTCGGGAAGTCTCTGCTTTCGGTATTATGGTTCAAAAGATTGTCGTAATCGTAATCGTCAAAATTGAGGTTGGTGATCTGAGTCCAAAGATGGATCCACCTTTTGGATAGAATACAAGTCCTAACTGTGTCTAAAGTTGGGAGACGAGAAAGAATGTGAATGGCAAGAATGCTGTCAGGGAGTTTGCTGATTCTGTCTTCCGTCTTCTCTCTTGCAGCCATGATTAGTTATAGCGAGTTCCTGTATATAAGTGAAAATGAAATCCTGCTAGAGTCAATACTCAATAGATGTCATTAGAGTGTTTTTTCACCTCTATTTGGAGGCTATTTATATGCATGGAGATGGAAAGGTTTAGTCTAAATTGCAAGAAACAACTTTAAACTAAAGGATATGTTTAAAGAAAGATTCTTCTAACATTTCAGTTTTGACATCTAACAATAAAAAATTAAAAAAAAAAAAAAATTCTCATCATCAACTATTTTCCAATTAGACTATGATGAACTGTGATTGATTACAATAGAGATAAAAATGGTCACTCATATTAAGTTAAAACAATTGCTGGCTAAGAAAAATTCCTTTGGAACTTTTACTATCATATAACAGAAGGAGTTTGTGCACAAAAATTGAACCGACAAGGTAACATGTCCAACATATGCAACACGGCCAAAACTCCTAAAATGAACACCAGAATCAACATAAGCAAAATGACATTTCAAGTGCTTCAATGTAAACCAAGATCAAATTTCAACATCAAAAGAACTGATAATCTCCAATTAAGAACAGTGCCAAAAAGGGTACAATAATCAATCAGAAACCCCAATGTTTTCTACATTCATAACAATAATCCAACAGAAGCATAAGTGAACAAGAAGAAAGGAGAAGAGGGAGTACCTCCCACGGTGCAAAACCGAAATAAACGTTGCAGAGAAGAAAATGAAAATGCAAGAACCCTAAATTTTAGCGAAGAGATGCTTTGGGAAAGTCTCCGTCTAGATGCAGTCGGAACCAGATGCAGTCGAAACGGAGGACGCCGACGTCAATGACGGCGGCGAAGGCGACGGAGCAATGAACCTTCAAGTCGGAGAGACGGAGAATGTGAAGAGAGGAAGGAAGCTGAGAAGAGAGGGTAGGGTATTTGCTGAAGCCTGAAAGAGATAAAAAGTGAAAATTGACATATGAAAATTTTGGTTAAAACATCATTTTGGTGATCAAACTATTGGGTAAGTTTCATTTTGGTCCTCAAACTTTCATATATTTTTTTGTTTCTGTCCTAAATTGTGATTTTGTCGAGTTTCTTCTGTTATTTATAATTTGGTCGGTTGAAATCAATGAGTATGGATGAACACGGACATGGACACGGATACACTGACACGCTATCAAAATGAAGTGTTCATACTTCATAGGTATGGACTGTCTCTCATTTGTATATGTCATAATAAGTGAGTTGACAAAGAAAAATAAATCTTTATTCTTAGTATCAAATTAGAGATAATTTTATAATTGAATTTTATCTTGAATTTGTAACTAAAATTAAAAATTTTTTTTCTCTCTTTAACAACTCAGATATCATGACACATGTAAAACAGAAATAGTTCATCTTCACTTCCCAAATTATAAATAATGGCAAAAAGTTAAAAACAAATCATATTTAGAAGACCAAAATAAAAAGAAATTGTTTTAAAACCAAAATAAAACTTACTCCATAGTTTGAATATAAAAATGAGTATTTGACCTAAAATTTTTAATTTGATCTATTAAATATGTAACAAGTTTTAAATTGCTCCATATCCTATACCATATTTCTTCACTAAATCTGGTGACACATGCAGTAATTTTCTCTCCAAAAAAATTTCCAGCCGTCTTCTTCCATTTTTTTTCCTACAAGAGGAATTGTAGTATTTGCATTTTTTTTTTCCTGATTTTCATTTTTTGCTTTTCCAATTAAACAAATCAAATCTCTAATCTCCTCAAGTTTGGTGATGATTTTATCCAAATCCAATTCTGGTTCTATTCTTTTTTTGGTTGTAAAATATTTATTCCAATATTAGATCGACTCAAATCTGAGTATTTATGTCGGAAAGTATTCAATCATTTTTCAAATATATAGTGAAGAATTTGTCGTCTACATTCGTGAAGAAAACTGTTTTTCTGATATACATGGAGTATAATGATAAACGCTTTGTTGACAACAACAAAATTAGTGATGATTTTCATCTACGAATATCTTTCATAGAAGACCAGTTGTCCTTTTAATTAGTTTCTTTAGTTCAACATTTGTTTCCAGATTATTCCCCTTACGTTTTATTAGATTTGAGTTCAATGGTTTTAAATGTCATTTAACTTTTCTATAATTTCATTCATTTGACTGTGCCTCTGATTCTTTATTGTGCCTCCACCAAGGTTGTTAAAATCGAGAATTTAAGTGTAACAAAAAGAGAGGAGAAGAGAATGGAAATGCAAGAACCCTAAATTTCAGCGGAGAGAGGCTTCGGGAAAGTCTCCGTCTAGGATGCAGTCGGAACCAGATGCAGTCAAAACGGAGGATGCCGACGTCAATGACGGCGACGAAGGCGACAGAGCAATGAACCTTCAAGTTGGAGAGACGGAGAATGTGAAGAGAGGAAGGAAGGTGAGAAGAGAGGGTATATGGTAATTTGCTGAAGCCTGAAAGAGGTAAAAAGTGAAAATCGAAATATGAAAATTTTGGTTAAAATCTCATTTTGGTCATCAAACTATTGGGTAAGTTTCATTTTGGTCCTAAAACGTTTTTGTTCTGATTTGGTCCTCAAACTTTCACATATTTTTTGTTTTAGCCCCCAAAATGTGATTTTGTCGAGTTTCTACTGTCATTTATAATTTGGTCAACTGAAATGAGTATGGATGGTATCTTATTCATATATGTCATTTGTTGTGAAAGATTTATTTCAATACTAGATTGACTCAAATCTAAGTATTTACGCCGGAAAGTATGCGATCATTTTTCAAATATATAATGAAGAATTTGACATCTACATTCATGAAGAAAACTACTTTTCTAATATACATGGAGTATAATGATAAACGCTTTGCTGACAACAACAAGATTAATGATGATTTTCATCTGCGAATATCTTTCATAGAAGATCAGTTGTCCTTTTGATTAGTTTCTTTTAGTTCAACATTTGTTTACAGATTATTCCCTTTATGTTTTATTAGATTTGAGTTCAATGATTGTAAGTCATTTAACTTTTCTATAATTTCATTCATTTGACTGTGCCTCCGACTCTTTAGTGTGCCTCTACCAAAATTGTCAAATTCGAGAGTTTAAATAAACTCGAAATGGGGATGTAAAATCGTAAGAATTTACCTAAGTATAGATAATACGATTTATATACCATAGTTCTATAATTAATTAATTTGAATTCATCAAAATATATTCATTAATTTTGGGTAAATTACAATTTGGTACCCTGTGGTTTGACCCTATTTCACTTTGGTACCATGTGGTTTGAAACCTGACATTTTGGTACCCTTTGAAGCTATTTTGTAATTTTAACCATAATAAATTTTGCAAAAATTACATATTGACCCCAAAAAAATTTTAAAAAATTACAAATAGGTCCCTGGATACATATTATCTAGGGACTAAAATGAAAACTTTTAAAAAAATTTGGGGTCAATATGTAATTTTTGCAAATTTTATTATGATTAAAATTACAAAATAGCTCCAAAGGGTACCAAAGTGTTAATGGAGATTACCACAGGGTACCAAAGTGTCAAGTTTCAAACCACAGGGTACCAAAGTGTAATTTACCCTTATATTTTTTTCATTTGTCATTACAAATATAAATATAAGTAAGGTAATTAATAGCATAAAAAACTATTTATAAACATATAACTATCCAAAATTTGTCATATCTTAATAAAATATCTCAAAATCATTAAAAAATTTTGCTTTAAAATAATTTTCATAAAACATTTCATCTTATAAGAGTGATATTTAATATTTTTTACTTTAAAGGAATGCAAATTCTTATAACAAGATCGTAAAATCATAAAATCGATGAGATGTAAGATTGTAAAATTATATATATAAAATCGAGATTTAAGTAAGATTCTAGTAAATTTAGATTTTACTTAAGATCGAAATCATTTTATCTAGATAAGATCGTAAACTCGTAAGATTTTAAGATTTAAATCGAGATTTTAACAAGTATGACCTCCACAATGGTGCATTGTGGCGCACCTGAAATATTTAATTATTTATAAAAAGTCTAAACAAAATGAGATGTTCATCTAGGATCACAATTCGTCCAAATTCAAAACCAATACAGATTCATAATCATTTGTCCCAAAAATTCATAGAGTAAAAGGCAAAACCTTTTAAAGAAAAAACATTGTAAAGTAAATGTTACTATCCCAAATTTACAAGGAATGGCCTTTTTTTCTAAGCAAATGCGGTAAATGCAGAAAATTGCAAGTCATGCAGTAGTATATAATAAAACTGGATTAGATTGTGTTATGTCATTTCTCTGTTCAACACACATAAGCATCAACTATGAGCATGATAAAACATAACAAGAACTTGTACCCCAAAAAAATAAAACGAAGAATAAAACTTAAGTCACATTGAACATATGGAAACTTCACAAAGTACAGAGATCATTTACATTAACATAACTTTCATTCAAAAGTCCCGACAAAAATATAAAGCTTCCTAACAATGATTTGTTCCAAGACCTTGCCATCAGATACTACTTCCAAATCCCATAATAATTTGTTCCCAATTACTACAAAAGAAGAAACAATAAGAACATTTTTACAACTAGAATAAACCAGAAAAATCTATAATAGTTAAATTTAAACCCCTCTTAGATGAAAAGCCTTTTCTTTGATTTGATCCATCTTCCTCAATTTTGGATAATTCCAAAGTGGTCGAGAAGGTGAGAAACTTAGAAGTTCCAAATGTTCAGCATTCTCCATCATATATTTAGCCAAGCTAATTTGACACTGATGACCACTAAAGCTTTCCATTTTAAATGTTTTGAGTGTATTACGAATGCAATCAGGCACAATTCCAAACATCAATAGCTTTTCAGCATGATCATGTTCACAATGTTCCACCTTTGATTTCGACTGATAAGAAGATTGTAAATGCTCCATCTGATTAAAGGTAAAGTTGTGATTGGTCAAAAACCGTACAAGAACTATACTTAAGGCAAAAGCTCTAACAAATTAAAGTTAAACAACACACCTGAATGGTAAGAGAAGTAAGATACGGTGACTTTAAAAGGAGCTCAATTAACATTTCACCACTAACTCTGCTTTGCTTCAGATGGCGAAGCATATTGAATATTGGAAGATCCGCAAATGAATCTTTAGCAAATGAAAAAACCTGTTTCCAAAAAGAAAAATTGTAAGATGAAAAACTGTAGTGATTTTTCTCATTTTTTTATCTTATATAGTGAAGGAAGAATACATATATACCTCGGTGGATGTAAGTTCAAGATGTTTCACATGGTTGATGTTCAATTGTTTAAGGAGAATGCATGCTTGGATGCCCCATTGCTTTCTTTCCTCTTCTGACCCATCAAGTTTGGAAAATATAATGCGAGTGGAAGCATTAACATCTGAGGATGGTTTAGATAGAATATTATAGTGATGTGAAGGGTGTCCATCGAAAGAGAAATATGTAAGACGTGTAGTACACAAGTTTATGGAACAGAGTTCAGAAGGGTCACATTCCTTTATTTCAACCATTTCAAGCAAAGGCACTTCAAAACTCACACTTTGCACATCCGACCAAAAAATATCATAGAACTTCAACTTTTTCAAGACTGGGAAGCTAAGAATGATATCATTCTCCTGGGAATTGCCATAGTTTTCAGGCGTAAATTGAATTCGAGATAATTCAAGGGTTTTGAGATTAGGAAGATGAACAAAGTTGGGAACTGTAACTCCACAATGTAATTCTAGGTTCAGTTGTACAAGAGAGTGGCAACTGAAAATGTAACTTGACAAGATGAAGGTTTCACCAACAAACCTATCATAAGAAATGGTGAGGTTTTGGATTCCCCTATTTGCGAGAGCAGGGCACCAAGTATTCAAAAAGATCTATCAACAACGCCTCTTGTGGAATGAGAAAAAATTTTTATGCTGCCTGTTGTGGAGAGAGAAAAACTTTCAATGCTTAGAGTGGTAAGACGAGAAAGAACCATAGACACAAAATTTTGAAAGCGCTCTAAGTTGTAGTCTTGAATCACGAGAGGACCCTTCAAACGATTATGATCACGTAATAGGTCAAAATGGAGGTTGGTGATATGAGTCCAAAGATGGACCCACCTTTTGGATAGAACACAAGTACGAACTGCCTCTAAAGTTGGGAGACGAGAAAGAATGTGTACTGCAAGAATACGGTCAGGGAGTTCACTGATTCTGTCTTCTTCTTCTATCCACATTCTCAGAAACCTGCATCTTGGAGGCATGGTTAACTAGGGAGTTCCTCTATGTATATATGTGCTTCAACACTCGAAGAAGAAATCCTGCTACAAGTAGTCAATAGAGAAGTTATCAGCATGTTTTTTCACTGAAAGCTATTTATATGCAAACATCAGGTGTCGTATTTAGGAGGGGTATTTCAAGCTTTCATGATGCACTCATGTTACACACAAATAACACTATTGATAATGAGAACGTCACTTCTTGAACACTGCTTGCTATAAAATCTAATTACTATCATTTAATCAACTAATACTTAACTACTTATGTTGCCTTAAAATATCAAAATCCCAGTTCAAAGTTAATTACTTATATACTGAATGTGGGAATACATAAGCAACACGATGACTATAAATAAAATTTTCAAAGGATATATTAATTACATTTCAAAGAAATTAAATCAATCAACATATTAATTTTAGCTTCGGGATGTATACAGCTTTTAGGAACAATTGTTGGATAAATATTTCTAACATGGCCAAAACTCCTAAAATGAACACCAGAATCAACATTTTCAAAATGGAATTTCAAGTGTTCCTAAAAGGGTACAAGTATAACAGGAGTCAGATCAAATTAAACATCAGTATAAGTTTCAGCCAAGATCCTCAATTAAGAACATGGTGAAAAAAGAGCAATATTAACAATCAACCTAAAACGTCAAAATTTTCTACATTCACAACAATAATACAACAAAAGCACAAGTGAAAAGAGAGAGAGAGAGAGAGAGAGAGAGAGAGAGAGAGAGGAGAGAGGAAAGAGTACCTCTCTAAGAGTTGTACAACGTGAAAAAGGGGATGCTAGAGAAGAATGGAAATGGAAGAAGAACGACTCAGACTGTGAGAGCGAGGAAAAGGAAGCTGAGAAGTGTGGGTTTTTATTTTGGCCGAAGAGAAGTATGGATTTGGTAGGTTCAACTTTGGGGAAAAGGGATAAAAAGTGGAGGATGGATCACTCCAGTGGTTTTACTGCAGTTCCGTGAAGTGTGAAACAAAAAATTCAGGCTTAAGTGCACTTTTGGTCCCAAAACTATGACAAAGGTTTCATTTTGGTCCCATAATTTTTTTTGTTGCAATTTTGATCCCATAACTATGACAAAGGTTTCATTTTGGTCCCATAACTTTTTTTGTTGCAATTGTGGTCCCATAACTTCTCAAAAGGTTCCAGGCGTTAGTCCCTTGGTGAATTCCATCCATATTTAGCTGTTAAGTATGACGTTGCATAGTGACTAGGATCATGATGTGGCAAAATAAAATGAAATGGACAAAAATAGGATCTACATGCAACATATTAAAACTTATCTATACCCAACCACACTATATACAAAGAGTGGTACTTCCTCTTCCTCGTCAGCCCAATGGGACTTCCTCTTCCTCGTTCCGCTTCCCGATTCGCTGTCGCCGCTGCGTTGGTCGTTTGACTCTGGCTGAGGATCCCATCGACTTCGTCGGCGCCTTCTGCTTGAAGTCTCTTCTTCCCCACCATATTGGTCCCTGTCAGTACCACTCTTTGTATATTTTGTGGTTGGGTATAGATCAGTTTTAATATATTGCATATAGATCCTATTTCAGTCCACTTCATCTTATTTTCCCACATCATGATCCTAGTTACTATGCCACGTCATACTTAACAGCTAAATATGGATGGAATTCACCAAGGGACTAACGGTGGAACCTTTTGAGAAGTTATGGGACCACAATTGCAACAAAAAAAGTTATGGGACCAAAATGAAACCTTTGTCATAGTTATGGGACCAAAATTGCAACAAAAAAAGTTATGGGACCAAAATGAAACTTTTGTCATAGTTATGGGACCAAATTTGCAACAAAAAAAGTTATGGGACCAAAATGAAACCTTTGTCATAGTTTTGAGACCAAAAGTGCACTTAAGCCAAAAATTCAAAACACAGCGTTTCAAATGAAAACATTGCGTTTTGATTAATGATCTATTCCTTATTTCACACTGCAGGCCACTGCAGTGAAAACCCACAGCAGTGGATCCATTCTCTAAAAAGTGAAAATTGAAACGTGAAAATAAGCCAATAATATTAAAGCAAAAGATAAAATTGATCAAAATATAAAACTTTGAGAATACAATTGACTGCAAAAAAACATTATAAACGAAATTAAAAATTGATATAAAGTTTAAAGATGAAAAGTTGAAAATGAGACTTTGTTTTATTATTATTATTAGTCCAAAGTGCGAATTTGGTCCTGTATCTTTGCTTTAGGTCCAAATCAATCCTATAACTTTTTTTTGTCTCAAATTTGGTCATGTATCTTTGCTCTAGGTCCCAAATCAGTCCTATATCTTTTTTTGTCTCAGTTTTGGTCCCATATGTTTTGAAAACCTCCCACCGTTAGTCCTCTGTCTATTTTAAATTATAGTTTAGTCCTGAAAACTTCAAGTCTCTTTCACTTTAGTCCTCGACTATCAAAATGAAAGTGAAAGAGCATCCTTGAAGATTCTCAAACCTTACATCTTGGTCCCTAATTCATGAATTATTCATGAAATGGAATAAAAATGCAAAAAAAAAAACACAAATTAAAGCATACGATAGAGGGACCAAAATTGAAAACACAGAAAATTTAAAACCCACTGGAAAACGTACGGAAATCGCCGAGAAACTTAAGAACTCATCCAAAAACCTCAAACCTAACTAAAATCTCACCCAAATAATCGCCCTCAAATACTTTAAGAAAGAATTTTCGAAAATCCAAACTTTTGAGGAGGGAGGTGATAGAAGATTCCTTACATTTGGTGATTCCGAGAGAGAAATTATGAAATCCCTTACATTTCTTCTATCATCTCCCTCATCAAAAGTTTGGATTTTCGAAAATTCTTTCTTAAAGCATTTGAGGGTGATTATTTGAGAGATTTCAGTGAGGATTGGGGTTTTTGGATGAGTTCTTGAGTTTCTCGGCGATTTCCGTACATTTCTCGGCGATTTCAGTTTTGGTCCCTCTATCATTTGCTTTAATTTGAGTTGCTTTTGCATTTCTATTCTATTTTATGAAGAATTCATGGATTACAGACCAAGATGTAAGGTTTGAGAATCTTCAGGGATGCTCTTTCACTTTCATTTTGAGTCAGGGACTAAAGTGAAAGGGACTTGAAGTTTTCAGGACTAAACTATAATTTAAAATGGATGGAGGACTAACGGTGGGAGGTTTTCAAAACATATGGGACCAAAACTGAGACAAAAAGGATATAGGACTGATTTGGGACCTGGAACAAAGATACAGGACCAAATTCGAGACAAAAAAAGTTATAGGACTGATTTGGGACCTGGAGCAAAGATACAGGACCAAATTCGCACTTTGGACTAATAATAATAATAAAACAAAGGCTCATTTTCAACTTTTCATCTTTAAACTTTATATCAATTTTTAATTTCGTTTATAATTTTTTTTGCAGTCAATTGTATTCTCAAAGTTTTATATTTTGATCAATTTTATCTTTTGCTTTAAATTTAGCCAAATATTAACAATAAATTCTACGTGGATTGGTAGGAAAAAAAAATTAAATCGTAACTTAGATTGAAAAAAACTATGGAGTTTGTTATTATTTTTATTGAATGAAGTTAGTTAAAGGATAAAATTGACTATAATGTGAAACTTTGGGACAAAATTGACAGTAAACAAAAATTGGTGATGAAATTGAAAATTTATATAAATTTTGAGGATGAAAAGTGTGATTTTTCCATAAATTAATGACAGACTCCATTGTGTTTTCAAATTTAAGTTAAAATTTGAGTTTCTTTTTCTACTAATTTTACATTATATGTCATTAATCACGATATAGAATCTATTATTAAAATTTAGCTAAAGTTAGTAAATGATAATATCAAATCAAAATATGAAACTTAGAGGATAAAATTAATAGCAAATACATATTAGAGACAAAATTTAAAATTAATGTAATATATAGAGACAAAAAGATTACATATGTCAAAGTGAAAAATTAGGAAATAAAAAATGCAAATGAAGAAAAGGAGAAAAATTGAAATGGAAAGAAAATAAAACAAGAAGATTTTAAATCATTGTTT
Organism: Chamaecrista fasciculata; assembly: GCA_003254925.1. NCBI lineage: Eukaryota > Viridiplantae > Streptophyta > Magnoliopsida > Fabales > Fabaceae > Chamaecrista > Chamaecrista fasciculata. Next base: position 23,753 of record QANZ01044378.1, read on the forward strand.
GTAAAAAGAACTCAAATAAAAAAATAGGCAAAAATATTTTTAGTACTCTCAAAGTATGAGATTAGTTTCAGTTATACTCTCAAAGTTTTTTTTTGGATCAATTGTATTCATAATTTTTTTTTTGTCAATTGTACCTCTAATTTGGGGTAAAATTGACTCAAATGTAAAATATTGGGAGTATACTTGAAAAAACTTAAGGAGTACAACTGAAACGGATCACATACTTTGGAGATATCAAGAATACTTTTGCCTAAAAAGTAGTTAGGTATAGTTAAAAAAGATATTTTTGTTTTTGTTTTCTTTCTCTTTCATAATTATGTTCTATTTAGTTGCTTATCGTTCACGTTAATTTCATGGTCAAATGCTCAAATTGGTCTTATATTTTTGTTTATAAAGTTCATTTTCTTTCATTATTTTTTATAATGTTCAAGTTGATCTTATATGTTTTATATTACGAAGTATGGACACTAACACGGACACGAGACACGACATGGACACAGACACACTGGCACGTTAGATTCTTAAAATTATACGACACGACACAATATATATATATATATAAATAAAAATCCATAAATTTTGATGGAAATTCAAAAAATTATAATATCTATTCATAATATATGTCATATGTGATATTATTTTTTAGTGTTTGTCATGATAAAATCACAAAAATTGATTTTATAATCTGAAACTTATGAATATGTGTCGTGTGGGTGTTGTATGGGTGTTGGATACGGACACGTGTCTGACAACACGTTGTCAAAATGAAGTGTCCATGCTTCATAAGTTTTATGTAATGATTCACTTTGGTCCAAAGCTACTGAATATAGTCATATCTATCTCATTTCAAGTTTGAATACAACGATTCTAAAGTTACAAGTTGCTTTTGACAAGTACTTCTCTATACAGTTGGGACTGTTAGCAGATAAGGTCAAATTGTGCCTTACAATTTGATTTTGAGGATTTGGGACTAAAATAAATGAAGATGATGAAAAAGAGGGGGAATTAAGAATAATGGAATAAAAATGGGTCGGGGACCTAAAAGTGCAATGGCGAAATGCTGAGGTGTCGCTACTTTATGACGTGACAGCTTTTTTTTTTATAACATAACGGGTGCTGACGTGGACATAACGGGACACGTCAGGGCATAACAGGACATATCAGCGTCCATTATGGCCACGTTAGCTTTTTTGTAACGACAATATGACGGAGGGACCTATTCGTACGCTAAGTGAAATTCAAAGATCTACCAGCCAACGCCTCCAAAATTCAGGGACCAGCTTGCTAGTTTTCTCAATTTGCAATATATCATATACATAAAGGATTAATTTGAGGTTTTCGCCTAAAAAGAAAAGGTTTAACGCTCAAATTGGTACGGGTGATGAGTTCCTGAATGTATATAATTACTTCAACTCTAGAAGATGAAATCCTGCTATGAAGAGACAATATAAATGTTATTGATTAGCGTGTTTTTCACGCCTATTTAGAGGCTATTTATATGCATGAAGATGGAAAGGTTTTGGCTAAATTGCGGAAAACAACTTTATACTTAAGTATATGTTTTAAAAGCTCTTATAACATTTCAGTTTTAAACACTAACAGTAAAAGAAATAATGAACTTTTTCGGATGATTTATAAAATTTCAGTTTATTTGATGAAAGAAATTAACGACTTCAAACCTTTATACTTAACTATATAAAAGAAATTAACGACTTTAAAATTAGCCTTTTGTCTTAGTTTACAGGTTCAAAACAAATTAGTGGAATTTTGAAGATTGGAAATTTTTCTTCAACCACAAAAGACCCACGACATTTTCTACAATACTTATATGCATAGTATTTTGAAGATTTCATTATATTTTAATTTTTTAGTAGAAATTTCAAAATAGAGATTGGATTTGTTTGTTTTCTGTCACTTCTATGTCCAAAACACAAGCACCAGATACAGACATGCGCAGATAATAAAGCTCATAAGCCACATAGTACATATGTACACTTTACAATGCTCATTCACATCAACATAATTTCCATTCAAAAGTCACAACAAAAATAAATAGCATCACAAAAACCACCTTGCCATCAAATTCCAATGTTAATTTGTTCTGAATTACTGCAAAAGAAAAAAAGAAAATAATATTTTTCAAATAGAATTATTTAGAAAGCTCTATAATAGTTAAATTTGAACCCCTCTTAAATGATAAGAGCTTTTCTTTGATTTTTTCCATCTTCCTCTTATTTGGACGTCCCCTAGGCAAAGGTGAGAAGCTTAAAATTTCCAAGTGTTCAGCATTTTCCATCATATATTTAGCCAAGGTAAGTTCACTGAGATGGCCACCAAAGCGTTCCATTTTAAATGTTTTGAGAGTATTACGAATACAATCAGGCACAATTCCAAACTCCAATAGCTGTTTGGCATGGTCATTTTTACAATGTTCTACCTCTGATATCGACCAATGGCAAGACTTTAAATGCTGCATCTGATTAAAGGTAAAGTTGTGGTCGGTTGAAAATCATTAAAAAATCATAATCAAGGGAAAAGCTCTAAAAAATTAAATTAAAAAACATACCATAATTGTAAGAGAAGTAAGATATGGTGACTTGAGAAGGAACTCAACTAACATGTCATCACTAACACCGTATAGCTTCAGATGGTGAAGCATATTGAATGTTGGAAGATCCGCAAATGATTCTTTAGCAAATAAAAAATTCTGTTTAAACAATAAAAAATAAACTGTAAGGTAGAAAATTACAGTGAATAATGATGTTCATCTAGAGATTATCCAGTGGCATAGGCGATTAGGGCATCCTTAGTTTTTTGTGTTAAAGAAACTCTTACCCAATTTATTTACAAATGTTTCAGTTGAGACCTTGTTTTTTGATGCTTGTGAGTTTGCTAAGCATATTAGAACTTCTTATCCTTTGAACAATAATAAAAGTTTCATTCCTTTTATGACTATACATTTTGATGTGTGGGGTCCTACAAAAACTGTTTCCTTGTCTGGTTGTCGTTGGTTTGTCACGTTCATTGATTGTTGTACCCGTACTACTTGGGTTTATTTGTTAAAAAGTAAATCTGACGTATCTTCTTGCACTCAATTTAATGCTCAAATTAAAATTTTGTGAATTGACAATAGCACTAAGTACGTGAATTCTCACCTAGACTCTTCTTTGGAAAGCCATGGGATTATTCATCAAACTAGCTGTCCATACACTAGTGCTCCAAATGGAGTGGCTGAAAGAAAAAACTGACACCTTCTTGAGGTAGTCTGATCCCTTATGTTTACCATGAACTTTCCTAAATCTTTTTGGGGGGATTTCGTGTTAGCTGCAACTTACCTTATTAATCTGATACCTTTAAAACTACCTGACTTTAAATGTCCCCTTGAAGTTGTAAATGGTACTCGTCCCCCTAATGTGTTTGGTTCTGTTTTTTTTTGTCCCCACTAGGAATGTTGGTAAACTCGATCATAGAGCCTTTAAATGTGTCTTTATAGGATATTTATCTACTCAGAAAGGGTACAAATGTTATTATCCTCCCTCCAAAAAAACCTTTGTTAGTATAGATGACACTTTTCGTGAAACTGAATGTTACTTTGATTCATCCCCATCACCTCTTCAAGGGGAAAATAATGTAGAAGAGGTGGTCCTTGATCTGGATGACATAAGGGAGACTATAGTTCACGGGGAGACTGATGAGAGTGAAATTCAAGAGGAAATTGATGTTCAGAGTTTGGAAAGGTTGGACAGACCAGATCTAAATACTTACTCAAGGAGAAAGAGTAATGACAAGGTTGAAGAAGCCATCATGCAGTCTATTGAACTTGCTGAATCTTCTTCTACTGGTGAGTAATCCCTATCCCCTGATAATTCTCATTCACCTATTGCTAAAAAAAAAGAGGCCAGGTCTTGTACTAAACGTCCATTGTGTCACATGTTTAAATTTGTTTCTTATCACTCTCTTTCCATGTCATATAGAGCATTTGCCTTGTCTATTTCCTCCATGTCTATTCCACAAAATTGGAAGGAAGCTATCACAAATCCTAAGTGGAAGCAAGAAATGGTTAAAGAAATGAAAGCCTTGTCCAAAGATGAGACTTGAGTGTTGGTCTCCCCTCAACTTGAAAAGAAATTGGTGCGTTGTAAATGGGTGTTCACTGTGAAACATAGAGTTGATGGTTCAATATAACGTTCAAAGAAAGATTGGTGGCTAAAGGATTCACACAAACCCGTGGAGTGGATTATCATGAGACGTTTGCTCTAGTTGCAAAGATGAACACCATTAGAATTTTGTTATCTTGTGCAGCCAATCTAGATTAGGATTTATGTCAATTTGATGTTAAAAATGAATTTCTCCATGGAGACTTAGAAGAGGAAGTGTATATGAGATTCCCCTGGGTTTAATAATGAACAGAGTCAACGGAAGGTGTGTAGGCTGAAGAAGTGCAATGGCGAAATGCTGATCTGTCGCTTTTTATTGACGTGACAACTTTTTTTTTTAAGATAACGGGTGCTGACGTGGACATAACGGGACACATCAGCGTCCCTTATGTTCACGTCAGCTTTTTTGTAACGACAATATGATGGAGGGACCTATTAGTATGGCGTTTTGAAAATTCGGGCACCAGCTTGTACACTTCACAAAATTCAGAGACTTATCAATCAGATCGTCCAAAATTCGGGGACCGGGTTGCTAGTTATCTCAATTTTTATCATTGAAAATTATTCATCTATACTATTATATATGTCTGAGAAGTCTTCTGATAATCGGTCTTTTAAAACTATAGTATAAAATAAATCATTTTAAATTTATTACATAAAATAAAAAATATATATATATATATACAAAAAAAATACATCCCACATCCGTTCATATTCATTAAATTAAAATAAAATACCCACGTCCTTATACCCCATGTCCATATTGCCATACCGACATCCATATTACTATATTAATAATAATTGATGATGATTTTTTTGGCAATTTAATATTATGCATCATTGATGATTTTTTTTTGAATTTTTTTTTATAATTCTAAGGAACTAGCAACAAATTAAAGGCATAGATATTAAAAATAATTTCTAATTATTTTATTATTGATTATTTTAATTTTTTATATAATTATAATTTTATATAAAGTCAAATGTTAATTAAATATATTTTCCAAAAACTATTACTTAAATATTAATTTATGTAATAAATATTAAATGAAAAAATTATTAAAAAAAGAACTGCAATATAATAGTAGATTTAGTTAGTTGAACTTTTGAATGAGCTCTATTTTAATTAATCTTCTTTCTTAATTTACAGGTACAAATTAGTGCAATTTTGAAGATTGGGAACTTGTCTTCAACCAAACAAAGTTACTGGTGATTTTTCACGACATTATATGTACAATATTTTGAAGATTTTATTATAATTAAAACGTTTAGTAGAAATTTCTTAATAGAAATTGGATTCGTTGTTTTGTCACTTCTATGTCCAAACCCATGCAACAAATGCATACACGATGGGCCAAAAAAAAACAAATACATACACGCTATAAAATAACAAGGATAAACACAAATAATAAAAGTTCAAGTCACATTGTACATATATATATGTACATATATATATATATATATATATATTTTTTTTTATGATATCAAAAAGCAATAAAAAAAAAACGGTGAGCCCTAACACAGGGCAGCGAACAGAACACTATAAGACTATATAAACTAGGATGTTGGGACCCCACTAAAGATGGGCCAACATCCTCCCTACTCGAACTACTACTAGTAGAGGCTATTAAACTACTCAAATTATCAGAATCCACTACAGAGTTAATTATACAAGAAACATCAATAAAAATAGAACAGAAAACATCTCTGCTGCAACTAATCATCTTGATTGCCTTCATTGGGGAGACGTGATGACACGTCCGAATTGCTTCATTCCTTAACCTCCAAATTGTGTCCATGGCCACCAGCACAGTAAGCCAACTGTCATAAAAAAAAGGATGAGTTTCTCTTCCATCGTCCAATTCAGAACCTAAGCCACTTTTGAACAGTCTGCAATCTGGCAGCATTGGGCTTTAATGACAAATCTAACCCAAACCACACCGCCCTAGCGAAATTACAAGTAAGGAAAATATGATCTAAGATGGTGTCTGTTCAGATTAGCAAAAGTTGGGAGGGCACCATGCCATGCCTTCCAAATTGTCACCAGAATTCTCATAGGCGCTTTCGTACGCCAGAAATCCTTCCATGGGAAATGAGAAGGTATAGAAGATGTATTGCTGTCCTCCGGATGGTACGACTTCAGCAGCAGCTCATAACCAACAACATCAGTATACAACCCGGTAGCAACAGGTGCACATTGTACATATATGTATATACTTTACAAAGCTCATTCACATTAACATAATTTCCATTCAAAAGTCACAACAAAAATAAAGAGCATCCCAAAAATTACACACTTTTCCATCAAATTCCCATATTAATTTGTTCCGAATGGTAACATTTTTCAAAATAGACTTCTTTAGACAATTCTATGACAGTTAAATTTTAACCCCTCTTAAATGAGAAGAGTTTTTCTTTGATTTTTTGCATCTTCCTCTTGTTTGGACGTTGCTGAAACAACAGAGAAGGTGAGAAGCTTAAAATTTCTAAGTGTTCAGTGTTTTCTATCATATATTTAGCCAAGCTAAGTTCACTGTGTTGGCCACCAACCTGTTCCATTTTAAATGTTTTGAGAGTGTTACGAATACAATCAGGCATGATTCCAAACTCCAATAGCTGTTTGGCATGGTCATTTTTACAATATTCTACCTCTGATACTGATCGGTGACAAGAGTGTAAATGCTGCATCAGATTAAAGGTAAAGATATGGTCGGTCCAAAATCATTCAATTATCATAATTAAGGGAAAAGCTCAAAAAAATTAAAGTAGGCAATAACACCTTTTTAGTCCCCAAACTTTACACAAACTGTCATTTTTGCCTTCATTCTTTTTTGTGGTCAATTTCTCCTCTAATGTTTCACATTTTGGTCAATCTTGTCCTTAGAAGAACTTCTTTCATTAAATTAACGATAGAATTCATCATATTTTTCAATATGAGTTAGGTTTTGAGTTTCTTTTTCAATAAATTTTACATTACAAGTCATCAACCACGTAAAATTTGTTGTTGATATTTGATTAAAGTAAGAGCAAAAGATAAAATTGGTCAAAATGTGAAACATTAGAGACGAAATTGACAGTTGATATAAGGTTTGGGGATAAAAAGGGTGCTTTTGCCATTAAAGTAAAAAATACCTCAATGGTAAGAGAAGTAAGATATGGTGACTTGTGAAGGAAATCAACTAACATCTCATCATCAGTTCAAGTTTGGAGTCCATTGTTAATGTTTTTATATCTTCTGTAGGAAGAAGTGCTAATATGGCTGCGGATTGGTTGGCCAAGCATGGTTTGAAGGAGATGTGCCCTTTGGGTTGGGTGACTTCACCCCCATCTCAGCTTGCAGATATTCTTAGTTTTGATTATAGTAGTTTGAATAATGTTGTTGGGATTGGGTGATTTGGTTTCTGTGTAATGGGTTTTCTGTTTTCTTTCTTTTTGTGGTTGTAAGTTTGTTCTTGGTTGGAATGAAATTCTATTTTGAGCAAAAAAAAAAACTAACATCTCATCACAACATCATATAGCTTCAGATGGTGAAGCATATTGAATGTTGGAAGATCTGCAAATAATTCTTTAGCAAATGAAAAGTTTTGTTTCAAAATTAAAAAATAAACTGTAAGGTAGAAAACTGCATTTACCTTTCTTTTTCTTCATTAATGAAGGAAGAATACATATATACCTTGGTGGTTGTAAGTTCAAGATGTTTCACATAGTTGATGTTCAATTGTTTGAGAAGAATGCATGCTTGGATGCCCCATTGCTTTCTTTCATCTTCCGACCTATCCAATTCATTAAGATTAATATGAATAGAAAAATTAACATACGAGGGTAGTTTCGAAAGTATATTATAGTGATGTGAAGGCTCTCCATCAAAAGAGAAATATGTAAGACGTGAAGTACACAAATTTAATGAATAGTTGTCAGACGAGTCGTATTCCTTTATTATAACCATTTCAAGCAAAGGAACTTCAAACCTCACACTTGGCACATCCGACCAAAAAGTATCATAGAATTCAAGCTTTTTCAAGATTGGGAAGCTTAGAATGATCTCTTGGGAATTGCTAGAGGTTTCAGGTGAAAATTGAAATTAACATAATTGGAGGATTTTGAGATTAGGAAGATGAACATAGTTGGGAATTGTAACTTTGCAAGAAACTAAATGTAGGCTCCCGAGAGAGTGACAAGAAAAAATGTAGCAAGAGGAGATGAAGATCTTATAACCATCTTCGTTGTAGTAAAAATAGCTGAGGTTTTTTATAGTCCTATTTGTGAGAGTAGTGAACCAAGTTTTTAAAACAGATGTAACATATATGACGTCTGTGGTGAGAGAAAAGCTTTCAATGCTCAGAGTGTTAAGACGAAGAAGAACCATAGACACAAAATTTTGGATGTATGAGTCCTCCAGAT
>QANZ01044379.1:0-12898 GCA_003254925.1 Chamaecrista fasciculata
AGAGTTCCCGTATTCACTTGGGAAGAAGTAAAGGAGGCTAGCACATGGGCATCTGCCAAACTGCTCGTGTGGATCACCGGTAGAGGAAGGACACTCGAAGTGGACTTCTCAAATTCGCGAACACGATAAGTCACCGATTGAAATTAGGTAAACATCTTTACTTTCCTGGTATAAACATAGTTAGTGGATCCTGGAAGGAATCACAGAGTTAGCATATTTTATCAAGTTTTTTTTTATTTTCCGCTGCGCTCCCTCTGTGATTTCCCAACATTAAGCCAAGCTTCCAAAGAAATTTTGGGGAGTTAATGTGTTCTTACAGCCACCTATATCATAAATAAACTACCCACAATTACCCTTCAATAGAAAACACCTTTTGAAATCTTACACAAACAACCACTAGATTACTCAAGACTTAAAATCTTTGGTTGTTTGTGTTTTGTCTCAAATAGTAACTCTCATAAAGATAAATTTGCTCAAAGGGCCCACAAATGCATTTTCCTTGGGTATGTCTCTGGTCAAAAGGCCTATAAAGTATATGATATCTCTACACATAAAATACTTGTTAGTCAAGATGTACAATTCTATGAAAATGTTTTCCCCTTTGATTCTCAATCCTCTTTTGATGACCTTACAATGATGCCATTACCAGTTGTACATGAGGAGACAAATCAAGGGATGAGTGAAGACAGTTCAGGTATGCTTCATATTCCTATGGATTATATAGATTCATTTGATTCTTATAAAAATGCTACAATTACATCTTTCCTACCTTCTAGTCAGTTAGAATCCTCTGCTTATGTTACTTCACCACAGCCTCTATCCACCACAAACACCATTATAGATGCACAATTAGTACCCACTCTCCCTTCTTCCCATGATACTTCCCCTACTCCCATAATTTGAGCAAGTCCTAGAAACAGAAAGCCACCAGTATGGTTGAATTATTATGTTACCAATTTTTCTGTTCATGAACCTAGTTTGACAAAATTTAACTGCACAAGATGTTGCTTTCATGGTTAAAATATCTAAAATTAATGAACCATATCCTTATAGGCAAGAAATTAGAAAATAGGAATGGATTGATGCTATGAATAATGAACTGAAGGCACTAGAAGACAATGATACTTAGGAGATCACAAAACTACCTGATGTGAAGAAAGCTATAGGTTCAAACTGGTGTTACAAAGTAAAACCAAGGTTGATGGTAGTGTGGATAGGAATAAGGCTAGGTTGGTTGCCAAGGGTTATAATCAAATAGCAGGAGTGGATTACTTTGATAGTTTTTCACCAGTAACCAAAGTGGTTACATTAAGGTTGTTTATTGTCATAGCAACTAGCAAAGGGTGGCCTATCCATCAAATTAAATAGATATAAATAATGCATTTTTTACATGGATATCTTAAAGAAGTATACCTAGAACCACCAGAGGGTTATGGGAAAGCTAAAGATGGGGAGGTAGACAAGTTGAAAAGGTCTCTCTATGGCTTAAAGCAAGCCTCTAGATAGTGGAATTCAGAGTTCACAGCTCAAGTCATCATATATGGCTTTAAACAGTCACCCAATGACTATTGCTTGTTTACAATGAATACTACAAATGAATTTCTTGCTATGATTGTTTATGTAGATGATGTTCTCATTTCTGGGACATGTGAGGATGATATAGTGCAGGTGAAGAGCTTCTTCAACTCTATCTTCACCATCAAATATTTGGGGTATGCAAAATATTTCCTCGGGGTTGAAATTTCTAGGAATGTTGAAGAGACTTTCTTGTGCCAAAGGAAGTACATTCAGGACATTATCAATGATACTCAACTTGCTACAACAACATCATTAGACAGTCCTATGCAGAAAGGACATAAATTTTAGGTTAACTCACCACCTCTCAAGGATGCAGATCAGTACAGGCGGCTAATAGGGAGACTTCTCTATCTCAACTTGACAAGGCCAAACATCACTCATACAATACAACAACTGAGCCAATTTGTTAATGAACCATGTTCCACACACATGGATGTTGCAATGCATGTTGTTCGCTATCTTAAAGGCAACAGTAATTTAGGCATCTTTTACAAATCACTTATAGTAACATTGATTGGGCATCATGCCCTTTAACCAGAAGGTCCCTTACTCGTTACTGCATTTTCTTGGGAGAGAATGCCATTTCTTGGAAGACCAAGAAACAAACAACAGTTTCTAGGTCCTCATGTGAGGCAGAGTACTGTAGTATGGCGCACACAGTCTGTGAGCTACAGTGGCTCACTTATTTACTTAAAGACTTTGGGATAGAGGTTCCTAAACCAATTCCCCTTTTGGTGTGACAATAAGTCACCTCTCCACATTGCAGCAAATCTCGTTTATCATGATAGAACTAAGCACATAGAGATTGATTACCATCTTATAAGAGATAAATACAAAGAGGAGTTTATTCTTCCACAGCACATACCAACACAACTCCAAGTGACAGATATTTTCACTAAATCCCTTGCACGACCACAATTTACATCTTTAATTTGCAAGTTGGGTCTTGTTTCTCACCAAGCTCCAACTTGAGGAGGGATGTTACGCTGAAGTTATTTTATTGTTTTCTATAATTATTTGTAATTATATATAATTACTTAGATTATTTGTTTTTTTGTTAGTTTGTTGCAAGCTCATGCTTGTACAACTCATTTCTTTTAGGCTTAAAATATTCTAGCATTTTTGTTAGGTTTTTTTTTTGTTTTAGTGAGTGCTTCTCCAAGTGACCGTCTTTCACTTTTCCTTCCCAGCAACTGTGTATATATAGATTCATCATCAATGGATTACATATAGAATTAATCAGAATTAATACATCTTCTACTCTGATTGCCTTTTGAACATTCCATATTAATTCGTGGCCAAAACAACTTTACTTTTTAATTCAAAATCCATCAATATATATAACACACTTGTACAAAAAGAGATGAAGAGCTTAAATTTTAATGGCCAAAGTCTTATTTTGGTCCCTCAATTATGCTTAGTGTGTTCCAAATTGGTCCCTCAGTTATTTCTTGTTCCATATTGGTCCCTCAGTTTTTCAAAACTTGACATAGTTGGTCCCTCAAACGTTTTCCATCCATTTTTCCATTAAAAAAGAGGGAAAAATAAATTTTCATCCCGAAAATTCTATTTTCTTATTTTAAGGTCCTTTTCTATTTATAATAGGATCAAAATGTAAGAAAAAGAAATAAATTAAAATATTAACTGAATTTATCTAAAAACTCTCTCTCTCTCTCTCTATACTCTCGCCGGTGTGGATTTCGATTTGCCAATGCTACTTGATGCCAAATCCAACATAGTCTATCGTTGAATTGCTTGAATTGATCGTACTACGGGGAAGAAGTGAAATTGAATTGCTTGATGCCAAATCTAACACCTAAGTGACCACACCAACAGAATCAACACCACCAAGCAAACACCCAAAGCCCCACTTAAGATCTACCACCCAAGCACTCGACCATTCCATAGATAGACATAAACGAAAACAAACACCCAACATATCAGCTCCCAGCTGAGGCAAAACTGAAGCAAATAGTTGCTGAAATCGAAATCCACACCTAGATCTTCACCCAAAATACCGAAGCCCAAGAGCTTAAAAGCCCGCACGTTGGCAGATCTAATCCCAATTCAGCAATCAACAACAAACAAAAAGCAGATCCAAGGGGCAGAATTCGGAAGAAACGAAGAAGGTACATAACAGGCAGGTTATTGTCTTGCGAAGGGTTTGGAAATGACTTACCCCGTGATCTGACTTTGAAGCGAATAAGACTTTTTTTTGGGATGAAAGTTTATTTTTCTTTTTTTTCTAACGAAAAAATGGATGAAAAACGTTAGAGGGACCAACTGCGCCAAGTTTTGAAAAACTGAGGGACCAATATGGAACGAAAAATAACTGAGGGACCAATTTGAAACACTGAGCATAACTGAGGGACCAAAATAGGACTTTGGCCAATTTTAATTAATAAAAAAAACGATATCTAATTATCAAGTCAGAATACGGATTACTTTAACAAAAATCAAAATTTGAATTTGGTCTCATATCTTTTGCTCACTTTCCAATTTGGTCATCTATTTTTTTCGTTACACTTTTAGTTCTACATCTTTCAAAAAAAAAAACCAATTTGATCACATATCATTTTCATCTCATATCTTTTGATCAAGTTCGAAAATTGATCTCATATCTTTGCAAAAATGTTTCACCTAACACAAAGATATAGACCAATTATGCACTTAATTAACACAAAGATATGAGATCAATTTTGTACTTGACCCAAAGATATGAGACCAAATCTACAACAGAAGAATATATGGAACTGATCCAAAGATATGAGACAAAAAATGCAATAAAAAAATATAAGGGACTAAATTGAGAAGTGATCAAAAAATATGAAACTAAATTTGTAGTTTGATAAATGAAAAGTGAAATAAACTTTTTAGTTGAAGACACCACTTACCAATATATCTTTTCCAGGTAGCTAGTATGCATACAAAGGTTTCAAATTAACATTGATATATATATAACCACCACATTACACAATACAATATTACAATTAAACTCCAAATCTGAAACCACAAGACTCATGATGAACCAAAGCATACATATATCGATATACATAACATTAAAATAACTCATAAATAATAATTATTCAGTGAGATAGACACTAACATGCACAATAGTGTCAACACCATCCGTGGTATGTTGATCCTCATTAGGCAATGTCTCAAGTACAGCATACCCCTTAGCATTCTCATACTTCCCAGTGCCGCCGATCACCGCCACTGCCGATCCCGGCGACACACTCCGGTGAACCCCAAACAAGTTTATGCTATCCTCCACCTCATAATGATGACCACTTTGATCATGATCATGAAATATAACTGTCATAACAACTGTCTGACTCGACCCATCTAACGAGCTTGACAGATAGAACCCTTGAGTTTTTCCAATAACTGTTGAGTAAAGTTCATGACTTTCAGTTATTTCATCGTCGAGAACAGTGACTGATCCAAACATGAGCTTCTGGAGAGTGAGGCCGGCGGGGAGGTTGCCGGCGGAGACGAATGGTTGGTTGTTGCTGCCGGTGACGGTGTTGCTGGTGCCGGGGTTTCGAAAGACGGTGGAGGATTGGCCGGCGTTGAGGCCGACGAGGAGGGGAAGGTTGTTGTTGGTGATGATGCCGTTCAACTTAGGGTTTACGAGAGGAATGCCGCCGGTGATCGGAAAGAGGTTGTTGTTGATCTTTGAGAATGGGAGGCCGGTCACGTCGGTGTTCGCCACGATGCCGGCCACCACTCTCGCCGATGGGTGGGACCCACCGATGATGTCATGCATGTAGAAAGAGAGGGATGGCTCTTTTGAGGCTGTGGATTCTGGGATGGGAGGATCAGCATTCTCATCTTCATCTCCGGCGCCGGCGGCAACCGGCGTTTCCTCGGGCACAGCCGGGGTGGCGGCGGTGGCTGGCGGTATGAGGGTGGTTGGCAAAGTGGTTGTAGCTGTATTAGTGGTGGCTACTCCTCCTAATGTAGATGGATTGTTATTAATGACTTGTGGTTGTGGATCCACTAATTCATCAAGAATCCTAGCAGAATTGGCAATAATGAAGAAGGCATAGGTTACACTTAGAAACAAGAGCAACAATTTTGCCATTTTTCACACAATTAATTTTAAGGCTTTGATTTGTGTGAATTAATGTTGAAGAATGTATATGTTGTTGATGATGAGGGATGAGTGTTTGTGGATGTGTATTTATATATATGTACACATATATGACAGTATTAGGATTAGGAATATGTATGTGTGTGCTCTCTATAGTTTAAATGGAAGTGAAGCCGTTAGAATATTTGGTTAAAGAGAAATTAAAGATATAAATGGAGTGGTTGAAACAAACTCAATATACTAGCCGGTTTTGTAATTTGTATATAGTGTGGCAGTTGGTCAACATTAGAACTATCAACTATGGCATGTTTTAGATAGAATTTGTGATGAAAATTTTAGGTGAATTGAAAATCAGTGACTCACTATAATCAGGATATATATATATATATACCTCAAACTTTAATGGATGTTTAAAAAGAAATTTAGAGGTCAAAATGTAAATTTGGTCTCATATCTTTTGTTGAATTCCCAATTCGGTCCTGTATTTTTTTTTTGTTGTACTTGTGGTCTTATATCTTTGCAAAAGGTCCCAATTTGATCTCATATCTTTTGGTCAAATTGCAGAGTTGACCCTATATCTTTGCAAAAAGATTAACTATTGCAAAAAGATCAACTTCTAGTTGATCCTTTCGCAAAGATATGAGATCACTTCTACACCCGACCCAAAGATATAGAACCAATTTCTACAATTGATCCAAAAATATGGGACCAAATCTGCAACAAAAAAAATATAAGACCAAATTGAGATCTGAGGAAAATATATGAGACCAAATTTACACTTTAACCATATTTATAAATTATTACCTTAATATTAAAACTCGAATTCCCAAATTTGTGAGTTAACTCCTTACATATTTTACTAACTTTTGTTTACATAAAAATTGAATTTAGTTTAAAAGTATTTAATATTTTTGCATATTTAAAAAAAATTAAAAATAATAAGTAATAAAATAAAGACGTACTATTCTTCTTCACTTGAAAGTTTAGTTAGGACTTTTTCGTGTTGTTTCTTTGGTTGAGATTTTTGTCATTTCATGCCATTCTGAGTACTCGATCTTTTGTTAATAATTCTTCTTCTTTACATCATATCATATAATAAAAGAATTAGCGTTACCAAAGAAAAAAGAAAAAAGAATTAGTGACATATATATATAGTAGTACACTAGTACCTAATAAATTTAAACCTATGAAGCACAAGTACTAAAAAATGATGTTGTATCCATATTAGATATGTACATGTATTGGTATTCTATGAATAATTTTGAAATATTATAAAATATAAACTTTTATATGTTGTTTTGGAAAATTTCACAGTATTTTTTGTCTAATTTTATTTTTTTACATTAGAAATTCATATTTTTTAAATTAATAAACAACATTTATAAGAAAAATTATATAAATTTTATATTTTTTAACTTTGTATTTAAATAAATATTGTAGTACTTGTACTCCATAATTTTTAAAAGTAACTGTATCTGGTACCTGTATTCGTATATGTGTAAGTATTTGTACCTGTACAAATGCAACATAGATTCAAACATACAATATTATAGGGGAATTAATACGTAATCTTTCTCATAATTTATTTCCAAAACGCCATCATCTGTGAAATCTAATTAGTCTAGGGTATTCACTATTAATATTTACAAATTAGCTAGATGCATATCATCCAGTTCTATAATCTTAATTATTTTTCAAAAAATTAAAGGTGAATATTGATCTTTAATTGGTCAAAATATCATTTTGGTCCCTAATGTTCACTCTGAATTCCATTTTGGTCTCTAGTTTTTTTTTTTATTTTGATTGTGGTCCCTAATGTTTTCAACAAATTCGTTTTGGTACTTAACTACCGAATAAGGTCATATCTCTCTCGTTTCAAATGTAAATACGATAACATCAAAGCTACATATTTTTGAGGAGTTCTTTTTCCTCTATCCAATTAAGGTCATTGACAAATGAGGTAATTAAAGTCAGGTCTGAAATCAAGTCTGAAATTAAGCAACTGTTTCATGAAATTGGTGATAATATATATCTTTCTACGAATGTAAAGAAATCGAAATTTTGACATAAAGACTAAAAAAATATGTTTACTACAAATAAGATTAAAGTACATCTCGATATATCAATTCAATAGTAAAAGACCAAGCATGATCGTAGGTTATATTGCAATTGTAAAAAATAAAATAAAATAAAACCTAGAAGATGTAATAATGAAACTAAGATAGGTAGACATGAAAGAGAAGAAACTTGTGAGAGGTAACTTTGTCTTCATCATCATGAAACCCTACTCTGTCGATAACCTTAACAGCAGCATATCCATTAGCACCCTCATACTTACCACTCCCACCAATCACAGCAACATGTGATTCCAACACATCATTCCTTTGCACTCCAAAAATCCTAACCCCATTATCATTATCATCAAAATTTGCTGTCATGGCCATCATCATCATCATCAAATCCTCTTCTTCTTCCTCTGATTTTGCCACATACACACCCTTTGCTTTTCCAACCTTCTTCAATTTCCCATCTTTTTCTTCTTCTGAAAGTAGATCTTGATCTATCAATGTTATCTTCCCCAATTCTAGGTCTTGTAGGATTGCTTTGGAAGGAAAAGGGAGGCCAATCATGGATGATAGGTCCAATAAGTTTTGACTTTGACCATTTGTGGAGTATTGTGTTTGTGGGGTAGTAGGGGTCCCTTTATTTGAAGGGAAATTAGTGCCATGAGGTTTTGAGAATATTGGGTCATCATTAGAATTTGAAGATGATGATGAATTGAGGAGGATGTGATGCATTAAGAATGTGAGATTGAAATGATTGTGATGAATTATTGGGGATAGAGTTCTAGCAGAGGAAGAGTGATTTATGAAGAAGATCATGAAGATGGATGTGATGATGATCAAAAGAGAAGATAGATTATGATGAGACATTTTTGTGATTGCTTCTTGTCATAAAGCTTATTATTTTCTTCATACATGTCTGCTCTGTTTATAACAACCAAATAAGATAGGCATATACAATTAAGTGGAGTGGTTTTTGTGGTGCTGGTATGCAAAATAAAATATAATACACTAATAATAATAATCTTTAAGGATTGAGTCTTTAAATTAATTTATGCTTTTTGTTCGAATTTTGATGATTCAGACCATAAATCATCGAATAAACTAAATCTCTTATTAACTAGTGGCATTAAGAGAATTCCTCTGGTATAAGAATGTCACTCTTCCTAAAGAAAAAGGAAATCTTTCTTTAAAGAAAAGAGGGACCAATTGAAGTAGTATTCGACGGTTCAAGTCAACCTGCAAAATTGGGTTGGTTTGGGTTAGACTAACACTTTGATTTGGGTTAAAGAAAAAAATTAAACTTGCAATGATTTGGGTTAGATTGCAAATTTCAATATATATATATATATATTACAGTTTTTAAATTAATTTTTGACTTTTCATTTTTGACACTTGAGTATTATGTACTAGGAAGCATGGACACTTCATTTTGAAGGCGTGTCGCCGTGTCAGACACGTGTCAGTGTCCGACACTCGTATGACACCGACACGACACATATCCATAAATTTTAGAATATAAATCAATTTTTTGTAACTTTAACATGATAGGCAAGAGAAAATAATAATAGATATGACATATATTATGAATAAAAATTGTAATTTTTAATTTTTTCATTAAAAATTATGAATATTTAATTATTTATATATATAAATATATNCCAAACCAATTTACTT
The DNA here is from genome assembly GCA_003254925.1 of Chamaecrista fasciculata. Taxonomy (NCBI): domain Eukaryota; kingdom Viridiplantae; phylum Streptophyta; class Magnoliopsida; order Fabales; family Fabaceae; genus Chamaecrista; species Chamaecrista fasciculata. The sequence goes on from QANZ01044379.1 coordinate 9,418, forward strand.
TAGAAAAATCTCATCTAACCTATTTCTTCGTCATAGCAATCATGTGTAGACACACTAGGCTAGGCCCAATAAATAAATATGGGCCAAATTTTATATTATAATTTTGTTTTTGGTCGGTAACAATTACTATAACAAATATACGACTTACTTCTAATGTTCGTGTGTTACATTTTTTTTTTCTTAATTTCTTCGTAGAAGGTCCCTCGTTTTGGTCTTCTCTTGCTATGTTGCCAAGAGTTTTTTTTCTCCCTTTAGGAGTTTGGGCCTTTGTTTACATCCACATTGCTTTTGGGATTAGATAATAAACAAATATAAAGTTTAAAAATATGTACAAATATGATATTTTGTCAAGATTTACATTGTATATTACAGGGGAGTTTGTTGGGCGGTTTGAGCGGTTATGAACAAAATTTTTAACCGAATTACTCGCATCGGTTTGAAATGATTCTTAACCAAGCGGTTAAAAATAGTTTCCTTGACCAAACTAAACTAATAAATAGGCGGTTTGAGCGGTTGGTTTGAACGGTTGATAATGTTACTTTTTTGTTATTATTAATTAATTATAAAATTATAAAGAAAAAAATAATCCTATTTAGGAGTAGTAAGTCAAATTTATAGAATAGATAAAAAATAACAAATAAGATTAAAGATTTTAAAAGATAAAATTGTAGAGACTAAAAATATTAGTTAGTTTCATTAGCTGAAGTGAAAATTTTTTATTATTTAATAGATAACATAATTTAACATATGGTAAAATTAAATGATTATTAACAAATTAGTATTTTTTTTATTAAATGTAATCACGTATAACACAATAAAAGTAAAAAAATTATATATAAATACTAGCGGTTCGGTTCAGTTAATTATATGTCCAAATTGTTAACCGAACCAAACCATCCAGTTTTAATGTATTTTTAACCAAACCATATCGCTCATTGGTCAGTTTGGTTCGTTTTTGTTTCGGTTCGGTTTGGTTTAAAAGATCTTGAAAAGAACAAGCTTTACAAGATCTTTTATCCCTTGGCCACAAGGTTCACCGATAAAATTAAAATATACCACTTTTTTTTTTTGCATTACATATTTATTCAAAATTGCCAAAAAAAAAAAGAATAAATGGCTAAATTAATTACAAACTATCATAAAGATAGGACCAAAATTATACTTTGACCTAATATATATAGTCACCCTAATTAAAGTAGTTTTACTCCCGTTATAAAACCTCTCAACTCCAATAACAACTAATCTGTTTCCAAACTATAAAATGAATATATGAAGAATACTTTGTGTTTATACTAATATATATAGAGAGAGAATATAGATGATAGCTAGAAAGTAACAAGAAAATTAAAGTACCTCAACTTGGTTCAACGAGATGGCCAAATAAATGAAGAACAGAGTTCCAGGCACTACTAGATTGAAGCTTCATGAGTTCCATCACCAAATCCTTCAAGATCTCCAAACGATTGTACGTAACACACAATTGCAAAATCGTTTTTCCTTTATGAAGAACACTCACACACTCGTTTTTCATTTAAAGTAATTATTAAATCCTAAAGCTGCACATTGAGAGATAAACAATAACAGCGTCAGTGAAAAAAATTTCAACCAACATCAACTACTATCATTCTGAGTTAAAACGACTTCCCTAAAATATTTGTTAACCAATAAAACTTTAAAATTAACCACAAGCTATAATAGCTAAAAAAAACTTATGTGATTTAGTGAGGAAATTTGAAATCTTCTTATCATTAAAGTGTTGATATACTTTGTCTAGGCCTTCGATAAAGAGGAATAAATTAGAAAACATGACTTCTAATTTTGATATGAAGGGCCCAATTTCTCAATTTTAACCAGTAGATATATTTCAAGATTAATTCGAGATAATAGAAGGATGCTTATACATTGTTTTGACTTCTGAAACATATTGATCTCAAAACTACCAAGTCCCCAAGTAGTATGTGTACTCAATTTGGTTTGACCTATATAAGGTATTTTCATTAAGGTAACTTTATGGACCCTGGTAACTCATGAGATTTTTACCATCATTTTCTAAAAAGTAAAATAAGAAAAATAATTTAGATCTAAATCAACCCTTTGATTAAAATAAATGGAACGCATTTACAAGGATTTCCAAAATTCATAATGTGGCGTATTTACAATGAGTACCATCACTCTACAATTTTCCTTTTGGGGGAACTTTGCCAATATTCTATGATGAACCAGGATTTGGCCGGGGGTCGTTTCCCGGTTCGCTGCAAGATTTTCCTGCAAGACAATGAACCACAGGGGGGTTCCCCCTGTGATTCACCTCCGAAGCTTAAGTTAGTAAGAGTATGAGCTAGCATGAGTAGCGTGAGTAATGCGAGTTACGTACCTTTCATAGGGTTACCATCTTGTATTTATAGGCTTATTGAGGAGAGTCCCAACCCAACCAACTTCCTTGATTGTAGAAGAGATAAACCGAGTGATATGGGAGGTGAATCATTGGGCCAAGGGCATCTTCTGCCAATTGGGCCTCCTAATTATTGGGCCTATTATCATAGTCCCAACAAAAGAAGTGAAGCTCTGTCCCCATGAGATGTGTCCCCACGAGTGGATGACAGATACAACGTTTTTCGTTGGTTTGTTCTGAGGCGCTTTGTCCTTCCATTTTTGGTGCTTGGGCGTTTATCCTGATCAGGATTGATTCAAGCTTTGCATTGCCTGTGCATCTTTGTTGCTTGGGCGCTCACGCGCTTTGATCTCCTTAGCGGCGTCGTGCCATTTGGGCGTTCTTGCCTGCCTAAAGGCTTCCTTGATCCGATTATGCATTTGTCATGAACTTTATCATTTTGACATAGTCAGATATTTGGGCTATTACCACTAGCCCCTTCGAAAGAAGTGAGATTGTGTCCCCACGAGGGGGGTCCCGCTTAACGACGTTGTCGTTCGCTTATGATTTCTTGATAGCGCCATTGGCGTCCTCGTTCCGTTTGGAGGATTTTCATGTTCATAGCCTCACACTACAAAAAAAGCGGCATTTAGTGGCGGTTTTTTTAACATTTCGTGGCGGTTTAAACCGCCACTAAATATAATACCAGCGGTTCTGAAAACCGTCGGCATCGGCAGCGTCGCAATCGTTTAGCGGCGGTTTTTGTCAACCGCCGGAATAAATATTTACTGGCGGTTGTCTCCCATTTAGCGGCGGTTAGTTGACCGCCAGAAAATGCGGACCTGTTTTCATTCAATCATTTTGTGGCGGTTTTGTAACCGCCGCTAAATGCGCAGGTACATAAACATAATTTAATATGGTGGCGGTTTTGTAACAGCCGCTAAATGCACAGGCGTATAAATCTTATTTTGTTTTGTGGCGGTTTTAAGAACCGCCGCTAAATGGCATTAAATTTTGTTTTTTTTTTAAATGTTATAATTTTTTATTTTGTTATTATTATTATTTATATTTGATTATTAGCTTTTAATTTAAATAAGAGCATCAATAAAT
>QANZ01044390.1:0-11834 GCA_003254925.1 Chamaecrista fasciculata
AGTTTGCTTTTTTTTTTAGTTTTCCAACTGCTGACGTGGTACTTAACGTGCCACGTCAGCAGTTAACGGCTTCAGGGACCAATTTGACTAACGTTAGTAAAATTCGGGGACCTATTTATCAATTTCCATAAATCAAGGACCAATCTGTCAGCGACCCAATAATTCGGGGACCAGTTTGGGAGTTTACTCTTTATATATTCATATATATAAAGTAGATAGATAGATATAGATTAACAATTAATTATAATTTGTGGGAGATTAATTAATTACCAGGAGAGAGACAACAGAGGAAATAGAAGCAACCATGAAAGATCCAAAGAAAGAATCAGCGAGGAAAGCAGCAACGAAAGGAAAAAGACATGTACAGCCATTCACTATGTTAGATGCCTGAGCTGCATCTATGCTCTTTGGTGTCATCTAGGCACAATTAGAAGCTTTATCTAAGCTCCTCTTCTTCCCCATGAATATGAGATTTCTGTTGCTGATGTTTGTAATGCACCACGGGTTTGGAATTGGAGCTCCATTTCCTTTTCTTTGCCCAATCATTTTGTGGAATCTATCATATCTACTCCTGTAAATTTCAGATCTAATAAACCTGATGCTAACGTGTGGTTCTCTAGTCTCAATGGTGAGTTTAAATTAAAAGATGCCTACACTCTTGCCCTGAAGACTTTTCCCACTGCTCAAGGGATTGCTGAAAAAAATACTGCCAACTTTAAATGGATTTGGAGTATTCACTGCCACTCCAGGAAAAAGTTCTTTTTCTGGAAATTAATCATGCAAGGTCTCCCTCTAAAGGCTACTCTCAAGGCAAGGGGTATAAACATATGCCCCATTTTCCCTTTATGCGGTCAAGACTATGAAAATGCCCATCATTTGTTCAAGTACTGTCCCATGACTAGGTTGGTTTGGAAGGAGCTGAACACTGTTTCCAAAATTGTCGAGCATGCTGATTTTTCTATGTGGTTAAAAATTAACCTCACTGACACTAATTGCACAAGTTTGAATATTCCCCATGACTCTTTATTTGCTTATATGTTATGGAATATTTGGTTGTCTAGGAACTTGAAAATATTCCAACATGCTCCTTTTTGTCCTATTACTGTTTTTTCTGATGCTAAGAGACATTCTTCTGAATGGTTCTTTCTTGCAGGGCCTACCATCCATTCCACTTATAGGCCCAAAAATGTTATGCTTATTAGTTGGAAACCCCCAAACCATGGATGGTTTAAATGTAACACTGATGGTTCCTGTATTAATTCTTCTTATGGTGTTGGGAAAATTTTTGTTGGAGGAGTTATTAGGGACTGTTTTGGTAACTGGGTGAAGGGTTTTGCTTGTCCTTTGGGGAGAGGTTCAAGTCTTTTAGCTGAACTTTGGGCTATTTATATTGGTATCCAAATGGCTGTGGATATTGGATGTCTTTGCTTAGAAATTGAGTCTGATTGCTTGTATGCCATCAATTTAATCACTGCTGTCACCCGCCACGAAACACACCATTATGCCTCCATTGTTGACTCTTGCAGGTTAGAGATCACTAAATTCAACCAAGTCAGGATCAACCACGTTTTGAGAGAGGGAAATTCTCTTGCGGATAGTTTGGCTTCTTTTGCTAGTTCTTGTAATAGTTTAGTTTTTCTGGACAAAGTGCCTCATGCTTGTTCTATTTCTTATTTAGCTGATTGTACTGGGTTTGCTGCCCAACAAAAGAGAGGCATTGGATGATTGATGATGTTTGTATTTTTTTGATGTTTTAATGCATTTCCCCCTTTTATGAAAAAAAATACACTATCACATTCTCCATCATCCCTATGCTTGCTACTGCCACTCCCAACGCTGCCCCTACATTTTTTTTATATATATATATAATATAAAATTATATATACACATCTATGAACGAGAGACAATACTGACATAAATACAAGACACGTCACACATACATGACACACTAAATATACAACATATTTTTATATATTAATATTCATAAATTCTAATAAAAATTACACTATTTATTCATAAATATGTCATATGTATCAATTTTTATTATTCATTGTATTAGAACTACAAAAAACCAACAAGTGTTTGGTGTAGTGGTTGGCGAGCTACATCCTAGGTTCAATCCCTAGCGTCGATACTGTTAGGAGGGCACGACCGTTTCGTCTCTGTAGCTCGAATGGGACTAGTCTTCGCTTAGACTGTTACACGGATAGGCGGGAAAACCCATAACATTATCAAAAAAAAAACTACAAAAAAAAGGGTTACATTAATATTTCAATTCCTTAAAGATCACTAAGGAGACAATTTGATCCTTTAAGGGTTGTTTGATCATTGGAGGCCTGGGAGGGAGTGTGAGAGATTGGAGGACAAAGAGAGATTAATCTTTTTCTACTCTTCTTTTTGTTTGAGAAGCAAGTCCTCCTCCAAAATATCTCAATTTGAGGTATTTAGAATTTGTGAAGGGATGAAGAGAATGAGAAATTAACTTTTAATTCATCATTCTCTTCCCCTCCAATCATCAACTTTCCAAACAAAGGGAAGAGCCGAAGAGGTTCCATACATCTTTCCATCCCTTCCCTTCTCCTCCTTAATCCCTAGTTCAAACGTATCCTAAAATAGGGATGTTCAAAACCGAACCAAACCAATCCAAATCAAACTGAAGCAAAATCTAACTAAACCGATCAATGAGTAGTTTGGTTTAGTTAAAAATGTATTAAAATTAGATAATTTGGTTCGGTTAACAATTTAGACATACAATTAACCGAACCGACCGCTAGTATTTATATATAACTATTTTTACTTATATTGTGTTATATGTGATTACATTTAATAAAAGAAAAATATTAATTTTTTATCATCATTTTATTTTATCATAATTTTTTATTATGTTATCTTATTGAATCATAAATGTTTTTTTATCTTAGACAACAATTAACTACTATTCGTCATTATACAATTACTACTCGAAAACACTACTTTTTTCTCTCTAATTTTATAATTAATTAATAAAAACAACTAATAACAAGTTTGTTAACCGTTCAAACTGCTTATTTATTGGTTTGGTTTGGTTTGGTTAAACAAATTATTTTTGTTCAAAACTTCCCAAACTTCCCAAAACTTCCCAAACCGCTTGGTTAAGAATTACTTCAAATTGATATGAGCAGTTCAGTTAAAAATTTTGTTCAAAACTTCCCAAACCGCCCAACAAACACCCCCGCCCTAAAAGATTGAAATACAGAGTTTATCTTAAGGGAGGCAAATGGTTGGATTGGGTTCTAAATGACCCATTTATATTTGCTAAATGATTCATGGGTGAATCATGACTCATAAAATTGAGGGTCGACCCAACCCAACCCATGAATCTATCTTAAATTATTTATATTATTTAATTTATTCAACAATTAAATTTTTTAATAAAGTTAAATATTAATTATTTAATTTGTAAATTAATTAATGAGAATAATTTTTAAATTATTCAGATTTAAGATTAAATTGCATTTATTTCTCAAATTTTGGACTGATCTACAATTTCTACTTTTTCCATATTTTTCCAAAATTATGTTTTGACCCCAAAATATTTTTACAATTTTCATTTTAGTCCTCAAGTATCATGATCCAAAGACATTTTTGAAAAATTTGAAAATATTTGGGGGCATTTTGTAATCTTCGGAAAATTTTGTGAAGTTCATCTTCCTTCCACTGAACGCACAGCTTTGTAGGACTAAATTGCATTTGTTTTCTAGATTTAGGACTAATATGTAATTTTACTCTTCTAAAAATTTTTGAATTACATTTTTTACCCCAATTTTTTTTATTTTTCATTTTAATCCTCAAATATTATGATTCATAGACGTTTTTGTAAATTTTAAAACTATTTGGGAGAATTCTATAATTTTTGTAAAATTTGTGAAGTTCATCTTCCCTCCCTTATTTATTATTATTTTTTTTTGTCAGAAAGGAAAAACCTTTATTCATCATAAAATGGCACAAGGCCATACATCAGGGGAGACCAAGTAAGACCTAAATCTAAGAATGAACATATAGCTTTACATTCATCAAATCATAATACATAGTCAATATAGGAGAAGAAAGGAGAATCTAAACAACACACGAAGGAAGAAGTTAAAATTGGATCTCCTATACTTAAAAAACCAAAGAAAACTTGGGTTGGGTAAAGTTGAAGGGCATAGTTTTGTGAAATTTGAGTTGGATTGGGTAAACAATATTGGGTTTTACCCAACCCAATCCATTTTGACCAATTATTTAAATGGGTTGCATTGGATTTGTGGTTGAGTTGGTGAATTTTGAATTGAGTTTGTCACCTCTAGCTTTTCTCATGAAAAATTAAAATAACATATTTATTAGATTTTTTTATGAATTAAATAGTATACTATATTAATCTTTTAAAAACTAGTTATTAGTATACTATTTTAATTTTCACGAACCAAATTGTGCATTGCAATTTTTTGGGGACTGAGTTGTCAACTCAATAATCTTTTAATGATTAAATTGTTAATTTACTAAAATTAAAAATAATTTTAAATTTTAATACTCACACATAAATCAAACATGTGTCATATACATGTCAAACACAAACATGTTTTGGAGAGAACTATACTCCCTTCCATGCATCATAGATACACATATACCATATATATATATATATATATAACTAAATCTATATATTGAGATTATTTGAGAAGAGAAGAGAGAGACAGAGAAAAAGTGACCACCTGTGACGAAGGGAAATGTTTTCAAGCCTCCTCGCTTGCCACCTTGACCACAACTTTCATGATCCATAGTGTGCTTCTGAATCCACACTCAAACACTCAAACCTTAACGTACTGAACCATCTATCATCACTCACAAGTGGCTCACTTCGTTTGCGCTTATAATAAAATCTACTCTGATTATAATTAAAGTTGATGATTTATGTATTGGTATTTGGATGAAAGTTGATTATTTGGTGTGAAATTATTGAAATGGGTATGTAATGATTGTGGTTGGTAGATAGAAGGGTAAGGAAATTGATAAATTGTATAGGGATAAAAATGGAAGAAAAAAGTTGAAAAAGTAAGATGTGATCTGATTATAATCAAGGTGTATTTGGATGTGATTGTTGCTTATAGAAAAATCAAATTATGTCACTGTTTTCCTTGGAAAACGTGAAAATATGATTATAATCATGTGCAACTTTGGAGGTGATTATTTTGTTTGGTCGACCGAACTAATTTTTTGCCTACGAAATGGTGGACCGAAAGGACTAAAGTGTAGCATTTTACCTCGACATTCGGTGGACCACCGAATAAAATGATCCACTGTTTCGCACAAGATGAGAGAAAAAAAAAAGACACAAACCCGAAAATAAGTTTCATTTTGACATAATTTTCCTATTCATCCTCTCTCTCTCTCTCTCTCTCTCTCTCTCTCTCTCTCTCTCTCTCTCTCTCTCTCTCTCTCTCTCTCTCGATTCTTTTATTTTTTTCACAAGACGAGCTCAAAATCGATACACCCAGATGAATAGCTATTGATCCCAAAGAATCAAGAGATGCCCACTAAATAAAACGGAGGAAATAGTAATTGCAGTTAAAGACGCATCAATGTTTGTGTGAAGTTTGAAGAAGAGAAAGGTTGCGTTTTGGAGGAAGGAAAAACTGGGCATGAAAAATGGTGGGATTTGAAAGTGGGTGTAAGTAAATGTTGGTTAGACAAAATTTGATGCCCAAAATTCTCCATAGAGATGACAAGAGAGAGAGAGTGGAATGAGAGAGACGAAAGAGAAGATAGAGAGAGAGAAAAATGCTAAAATATCAATTTGAACCCTAAACTATTTGGACAAAATAACAGTTTAGTCCAACACAATAATAAGTAATTACAACATGGCCCGATATTAAGGTAAATAACCATTTTACCCTTTGTGATTGGTGAGTGAATGTAGTAGAGTATAGGTAATTATAGGTATATATATAGGGGTATAAGTATAATTGAGTGTGTATGATTATAAAAAAATCATGATTATAATTTAATTAGAAAAAAATCGCAAACAAACACGCTTATTACAATTATAATCAAAGTATATTATAATCAGAACAAACGAATTAGGGCTTAGCTTCTTATTTATAATATATGTTCGCCTAGCTACTTTAATTTTTTTTTAATTAATTAGTAACAATTTAGAGATTCCGTTGAGAAATTGAGTCATGATCCATTTTGTATATTAAAGAAACAAAAAATCTTTTTTGGTTTTCACATATTATTCTCTATTGGGGCAATCACGTACGCTCGAGTAGTCATTATCAGACTAAGAGACGACACATTAAATATTTGGTTTTTTTATTTTTATAATCCAAAAAAAATAAGGAGTCACATCACCCAAACGAAAAAATAATTCCGAAGATGGGTGGCACGTTGGAAGGGCAACTGGTGAGGCAGCAGATCTGTTGAAATCGCAGCACATGCTGCGATTTCAACAGTTGTTGAAATCGCAGCATGTGCTGCGATTTCAACGGCTGCAATTTCGGCCATCTTCTCAAAATTATTACAAATAAAAAATTATACACTTAAAAAAAATTATACAAAAAAATTTATACAAATGAAAAATTAATTATATCAACTAACAAAAAAAATTATACGAGTTATCCACTTCATCCTGGGGTATATCTATTTGGAGGGTTCAGCGTATCTCGATTACGTAGAAAGGGCGATGAGAAAAATGTTTGTGGTGGATGCATGTCAGCCTGTGAAAATGTTTGTGAATCAGGAGGAGACATGTCATGCAGTGAAAAATGTACAGGAGGCATGTCGTGCTGCACTGTATAGTCCGGATCCGTCAACAAGTCCAAGAAAGGTATATGTGGAAGGCGTGAAGACGACTCTGCAATGTCTAACGAGGCAGGACGTGCCGAAGAACCACCACTGTAGTATGCTGAACCAGAAAAACCTCCGAATGAACTAAAATTGTGCTGCGGAAGAGATACCCCAAGTGACAGGTCTGGGTAACCAAAATTCTGTGAACGGCGGGAAGACGACTCCGGGACGTCTAACGTGGCCGAAGTACCACCGTCATAGAATGAGGACGAAGTCCCACCACCACTTAGGAATGCCGTCAAACCATCAAAAAGGGGGGATTCATGCCTATGCGATGGAGGCGGCTCCTGATAAGCAGGGGACGACGCATGGCATGTATGTCTCTATGCTGGGGGGTGCAATGGAGGCGACGGCGGCGACGGCTGATCGTAAATTACTTGTTGCGGTTGTCTAGCCGAAAAATGCCCTTGCCGCCACCTCTTGCGGCTTGGTGGTGACTGGGTCGGAGGAATTTCTGGCAAATTAACGTCTGGCCTGGCGGGTGCCTGACGACTGCGTGCCAGCATGTTTCCATGTGCCTCCAGCCCCTCACCTAATGCCCCCTGACATTAATAGAGATGGTCTTGACTTGGTCGGCTAATTCTTCAACAGTGGTCTCAGGATTGTTCGCATGTTCTTCTAACCTGTCCAAATTCTCGACTTGCATGAAGTCGTAAACATAAGTGATTATACGACAAAAATATTAAATACATGGTTACGGGAAATTAAATATGATTTACGCACCGCATACATGATGGATCCACCAACAGCGTCCAACCATCGCCATGTCTGCCTTTTGTACCACTGGAGGTACTCGTCAAGCCTAACCAATGGCCTAGACGGCACATTTATACTGAAGACAAAATTATTCCGTTGGGCCCAACACATGACAAATGGACGATGCCTATTTTACCAGTCAACTTGGGTTTGTCCTCTAAGATCTCTTCCGTGATAACCCAAGTTGTCTAAGTTGATTCCAGGACCAGGAATGTGTTGATCCATCTGAAACTGTCGCAGCACTCGATCAGGGTGGTGCCACTCGACTATGTGCATACATAACAGCGGACATGAGGACCGCCACACAGAAGAGTTCTGCAGACAGTAGTCAGGGATGCGGGTTGCCACGACGGCATCATTGTCATATGGCTGCCACACGAACTGGAAAAAAGCATCGTTAAGCATAATGAAATAAATATTAAAATTATACAATATAGTCATAATTGTCATGCATACTTCACGCCCTTTATGATGATCAATCCACTGGCGGTACCACAGTACAGATTCATCGCGTGGTAAGAAATGGTTAAGTCTTGCAGCCCACCTACACATAAATGAAAACCATTAGTATAATATAGTAAAAATTATAATGTCAATGGAAGGGATAACATGAATATACACGGAAACACACATACCGGTGTCCCAAAGGCGGTGGTGGAAAGCCCCACTCCACATACAGATCTCGGGCGGGTGGTTGGTTTCTGCGATGTGGGGCTAGTGACGGGAATCGATCCCAAGCCCATAGTTGCATAAGAAGGATGCAACCGCCCATCCCCTTGGCCTCGGGTTTTGTGGCATCACACATATCACTATACAAGTTTGATAATACAGCTGAACCCCAACTTTATCCCCCGCACAACTCGAGGTTCTCCAAGAAACGCAGGTACATGCAGTGCACTAAATTACCTGACTGGTCAAGTATCAACCAGCCACCAATCATGCGTAGTATATACGCTCGTGCAAACTGCTGCACCTGCTCCTCTGTGGGATTTTCTGGAAATCGCCGTGCATTAAAATTCTCAAATAACCAGGTCATTTTCAACCGCTGTCCTTTAAACATTTTTTCGTGGGGTGTGTGACCCAAAAGTCGGCCGACCAAATGTCTCCAATCGCCATCTGAATGGCCAATAACTGGCTCCCCATCACACGGTAGTCCCAGCTGTATGGCGACATCCTTGAGAGTGATCGTGCACTCTCTCCGTTAAATTGAGCACGCTTCGGTCGACTGGCAACGGGCTGACGATGCGCCTTTGTTGTCTTTGATTACGATCAAGTCTGTTGGCCATCTTTACTACAAACGAATATATATATTGAAATTAAAAATCATCCATAATCATCCATAAAAATCACTGACATTATCCATAAAAATCACTTAAATTAAATATCGAAGTTTACAAACAAGTTTACAAATACATCAGTTTACAAATACATAAATTTACAAATTTCTATTTCATTGTGGACATCGTTTCTTATTGTGTCCAACGGCCCTACATCTGCTACATCTAATGGTCTCAACTGGTTCCCTATCATCCATCTCGTTGTGAATGCGGGCCTCTGCGGGTCGACCATATTTGCTCCTCCGTTTCTCGGGGTCCGGCCACACGGTTGGACCCATGTACGGCGGCCATGATGAGACGTCGCCAATAGGTTGAAAGTGGGTGTTATATGCCTGTATCATTGTATCCAATCGGAAGCATGGATGTACATAGGCCAACGAGTCCCAACCCATACGCACACAAGCAGCCACTGCGTGCACACAGAGGTAATGTTTTGCCTGAAATGCCCCACAATCACACCTACGGGCTCGAAGCTCAAGTTTATATGTCCGTCCGACTTGAGTAGTACTTTCATCGTAAGGGTCGAGGACCTCAAATAAAAGGCTCTCTGCATCGAACTGCGTGACACGCAGTGAGGATGATCGAGCTATGTTCTTCTCCATTGCAACCCTAACGGTCTCGGAGTGGACATTGCCGGTCTGTAGCTGAGCTACGTATGTCTCACGACGTTCTTGGAAGAACCTGTTCAGCCGGTAATATGAGCCTTGGACGACACCCATTAATGGTAACTTCCGAAATCCTTTGAACACGTCGTTGATACACTCAACCAGGTTTGTCGTCATGTGGTAGAAGCAACGACTCTCGTCGTAGGATTGCATCCATTGCTCCCTCGGAGGCAAGTAGTTGTAACACTCAAGGTTTATCAACTCCAATTCTCCCAGAAGAGAATCTGCCTTATCCCGCCGCAGTTGGTAACCTGTATTTGTATAATTAGTGACTGACAATTTATACAGCTTCAGCAGAGCAAAATTAGCGATAGATCAAATAACATACCTATGTTTTGGACCGCTATCTTCAGCGACTTTTTTCGGTACCGCGTCATCACATTGCTGGCAATGTGTCTAAGGCAGAAGACATGGTACCCTAACGGGGGCTGCCACCCGCATCGTGGATCCTCCACATCTTCAATGATTCCACTGGCCCTATCAGAAATAAGGCAAACTCCTTGCCTATCCATGCCCACAACATGTCTGCGCAATCTTTGGAGGAACCACTTCCACGCGACGCCTTTTTCGCTCTCGACAATTGCAAATGCAAGAGGCACAATCTTTCTGTCACCGTCTTGAGAGCAGGCTATCAGCAAAGTGTGCTTGTATCTACCAGTGAGGAAAGTCCCGTCCACCTGCACAATCGGTTTCAGATGCGGAAATGCATCGATACACGGTCTGAAAGCCCAGAATGCACGACGAAATTGTGCGTTTGTGTCGTCAATGGGAACCGTCTTGAAGTCAGTAAATGTCCCGGGCAATCACCGAAGGAACACGTTTTACGATTCCTCCCAATCACCGAAGGCAATTTTAAGTGCTTTATACTTTGCCGCCCATGCCTTTTTATAGCTGATCTGGAATCCAAACTCACTCCACATCATGTGTGCAATCTGCTTTCCGGAGGTCTTCGGGTGGTCACTAACAAGCCCTACAATCCGAGATGCGATGACGTCTGAATCAAGTTTTCGATGATCTTGATTCTCGTCGTCATTGGGAGCACACAAGCAACTGTGATCACCTCCAATCCTCGTTATCGTCCAATGGCTGTCGTCGTCCTTAAGAGCAGCCCTGACCCTCCATGGGCATTTATACGGCGATTTCAAATAGTACATGCATCTGTACTCTTCAGCCGTGGCGCCCGACTTGTATACAATGAAATCTCGCTGACACTTAATCGAAAATAATTTGGCAGCTAGCTTAAAAGCATCTTTAGTTTGATACATATTCCCAAGACGCAAATCTACATCATAATTGGTTTCGTCAACATACTCGGGATCCCGGTCTGCCCCCTGTACATCAACATACTGATTAAAAAAATTGTAACCCCGAGGGCAGAACTCTCGAGCAGGAACGGCATTCGTTTGTGCATCATTATTTCTATGACCAGCTCTGTCATCCATCTCCTCATTAGAATCCTCGGGTGGTGTATCACTACGGAGGGACTCATCCGAAGAGACGAATTCTTCATCGTAGTCGGTATTGACATTGTCATGGTCATCAACTCTTCGTCGTGACGGACCCGCCTCCCCACTACATCCAGCTATATTATTTGACCCTCCAGGTAAGTCAAACTCAGATCGATACACAGTTGAGGATGCAAAATTCTCAGCTGCAGGGACAATTAAATTTCTGTTCTGTGCGGGGACATCTTCGATGGCAGGGACAATAAATTGTCTGTTCTGTGCTGGGACTTCTTGAAAGGCAGGGACCATTTCATTATTCAGATCAATTGCACAGTTCACAACTTCTACATACAACTCAAGCACAAGCATTGAGTTTCCCATTAATGTCACGTGTAAATCCATCATTGACTCCACGCAATCATCATCCACTAAGTTAAAAGTCGAGTAGACATATCGTCTACTTTCCTGACTAATTGGCATTCTATACACGATGGAATTTATCTCTTCGAGGTGAGAAAGTCTTAGTTTCTGCCTAATCAATTCATTCAATCTGTCCAACGTAATGTCACTAGACAACGTCATCACTCTTTTATGTTCAGATTCAAATACAACCCCATTGACACCTGTAGAGATTTTTCCATGACTATATATCAAGCATCTGACTGTCGTTGCCATTTTTGTCTAATAAATAAAATTTCAATACAATTATCATCTAAAATGGAATTATATTTAACAATATTCAACAATTAAATTTCTAACCATATAAT